>JAOTOM010003541.1:0-164001 GCA_034440615.1 Ashinkailepas kermadecensis
AGCAAACTATGAAAAATTGCCTGAACGTTCCTTTGATATCAGCTGGAAAATGGCACCACGATTTGTGCACTTCGATTCATCAGATCTGAGCCGGGTCAACGGCATATGCTGTCAACAGTGGCATGTCGCCAATGTTGCTGCACTGGCACCCAGCCGCCGCGTCACTCAGTGCCTAGTGCCGAGTGGCACGTTCCGGATTGTTCAGTGCCGTGTGCCACGTCCCGGAGTGCCGAGTGCCGAGTGTCGACCTTATCGGGCCAGCTAGACCTGTGACCCAAAGCATAGCGATTCTGTCATATATTCAGAACTTCTAAAAGTTTCAGCTTACATATCCCGCCATTACCCCGCAGACTTCAGCACCAAGATGAACGTGGATGCAGTTTTGGATGAAATCAACGGCTGGGGGCGCTACCAGAGGCTGATGTACCTGGCACTGTGTCTACCCTCCATCTGGTGCGGCGCTATGGTCGTCAGTCTATCCTGGACCGGCTACACCATGGGCTACAGGTAACGGCCGCTCTGTCTCACCAGCTGCCCATGGGATACAGGTAGCGGCCGCTCTGTCTCACCAGCTGCCCATGGGATACAGGTAACGGCCGCTCTGTCTCACCAGCTGCCCATGGGCTACAGGTAGTGGCCGCTCTGTCTCACCAGCTGCCCATGGGCTACAGGTAGCGGCCGCTCTGTCTCACCAGCTGCCCATGGGCTACAGGTAATGGCCGCTCTGTCTCACCAGCTGCCCATGGGATACATAAAGACATAAAATATAAGTGCAACTATGAGCCACAAGGGCCCTTCTTCGTTACACTTTGGACACTGAACCGGTTGCCCACCAAATCTGTCGATCAACCCTCCCTGGAATACAGAAAAAACAAACCCCTATTCTTATAATGATTGTCTATGCCGTTTTTAAAGATGTTCTGTGTGTTGCTACTGACAATGGTTCCTGGAAGCTGGTTCCAGTGTTCTACTACCCTGTTGGTGAAGAAAGACTGTCTTAACCTTGTCCTGCTGTGATTAACTTTAATTTTGAATTGATGACCTCTAATTGCATCATTTCTGTTCAATTCAAACATTTCCCTGAGATATCCCTGCTCCTGACCATGAACAAATTTAAAAACCTCGAGATCTCCTCTCAGCCTTCTATATCTAAGTGAAAACATATTCAATTTCTTCAATCTTTCCTCATATGCCAGGTTGCCTATACCATTAACCATTTTTGTTGCCATCTTTTGTACTCTCTCTAAAAGCCAACAATCTTTCTCATAACTAGGGGACCAAGCTTGGGCACAGTATTCCAAATGTGACCTGACATATGCACAGTAAAGCTTCCTGATGACCTCCTCACTTTTGTATGACACGTTCCTCTGTATTGCCCCAAGCATTCTTAGTGCCTTCTTTCTGGTTTCTTTGGTCTGTTCTGATGCCCCCAATTTTGTGTTCAAAATAACACCTAAGTCCTTCTCCTGCTGAGTCACAGATAGTGCTTGGCCATCCATCAAGTATGGAGCCTTTATATGCTGCCTACCTACATGCATGGCTTTGCACTTATCATAATTAAACTTCATTTGCCATTTTTCGGACCACTTCACAAGTTCGTCTAAGTCTTTCTGCAGCAAAACCTGCTCATTGTGCCCTGTTATTGCTCTAAAGATCTCAAATCATCCGCAAATTTCAAAATCTTATTGCTCAGGCCACATTCAATGCTATTCACATATATAATGAACAACAGTGGCCACAGTACTGATCCCTGGGGGACTCCACTAAGAACATTTTGCCATGATGACTTTGTACCATTTAGCATCACTCTCTGCTGTCTATCTGAAAGCCACAACTCTATCCATTTTAGGATGCTACCTGCAATGCCATGGACCTGAAGCTGCATCATTAACCGTTTATGGGGTACCTTGTGAAAGGCCTTACTAAAGTCAAGATATGCTACATCAACCTGATTTCCCTGATCAAATTGTTCTGTAGCAAAATTTAAAAAGTCCAAGAGATTTGTGGGACACGATCTCCCTTTTCTAAACCCATGTTGAGTATCTTGAATCAATCTGTTTCCTTCCAGAAAACTAACTATTCTATCTTTGATAATTGATTCGAGTACCTTGCAGACTAGGGATGTTGAGGCTTACTGGCCTATAATTTTCAACTTTCCCTCTTTCTCCTTTCTTGAAAATAGGAACTACATTTGCCCTTTTCCAATCTGTTGGAATTTCATTTTGTGAAACTGATCTACAAAATATTATACTAAGTGGAATTGCCAGTTCCTTTTCAGCTTCCCGCAATACCCTAGCATAAATTCCATGAGGTCCTGCTGCCTTGTTTGGCTTTATTTTTCTGATATAATTGAAAACAACATCACTATCAATGAAATCAACATTGTGTATCTGATCACCTGTCACGGAACTGTGGTTCACGGTCGGCAAATTTGTCACATCGTCCACTGTAAACACTGATTTAAACTGCTTGCTCAGCTCCTCAACCATCTCACCATCCTCACTCAATATAGTGCCATTTACTTCCAGTGGACCAATTGTGCTTGAAACTTTACTTAGCTTGTAGAAACTAAAGAACTTTTTACTGTCCCCATTACAGTTCCTAGCCAAATCCAATTCTTTTGCCCGCCTTGCTGCTCTGGTTTTCTGCTTCACAGCATCTCTAGCTTTTCGATACGACCTTAGATTTACGACATTTGAAGTGTCCTTAAATACTCTAAATGCATCTTTCTTAGCCTTAATTGATCTCCTCAAATCTGGTGTAAGCCATGCTGGCTTTCCTACACTTCTTTTGCGCCTTTGCTTTTGGGGGACATGTCTAATCTGAATTTCCCTCAAGTAAGATTTGAACTTTTCCCACATTTCACAGGCATTTAAATCAAAAAATTATTCTTCCCATTGTATGGCACTAATGCTTATACCTTGTTTATTTCAGAAATTCATTTGGGAGTTTTGTTCACTGCAAGTGGAGAGCATTGCATCACTTGCAAAACACCTACTTCACCATGCTAGAAGCAACAGTGTGATAATCCACTGTGTGATCTGCCGACGGGTGTTTCGTACTGTACGCTATTGGAAACTGCACATAGACAGAAATCACAGTCAGGGAGCAACAGGCACAGGACAAGCACAAAGTGATTTTTCTCAACAGCACCAACCGCCAGAGTGCGCCGGACCATCCACAAGTGCTGTATCATGTACTGATAGTTCAGAGGGTCAGTATGTGACTAAGCAGCATGCAGCGAAGGATGTATGTGTTTCAGATTTCATTTTCAGCCTTAAAACTGATCATAGAGTTAGGAACGAAACGTGCGTAGACGTTGCATCCTTTGTTCATTCTGCATGTATCCAGGCTGCTCGGGAGGCAAGGGACGGCCAGTGGATTCAATTGAAGCATTGCCCATTGCCCATTGCCCATTGTTTCAGACTGTGCTCGCGCTTTAAGCCATCGCTTTGTGGAATCTCATTGCAAAAGTTCTTCTTCTTATGTGAAACCAGAAACAATCGTATCATCTAGAAATCGGGGAATCTTGCAGTCATACCAATATGTGTCTGTGATTAGTACTCTTGGAGTTCTTCTACGGCATGAAACATTGATAGATACTTTTGTTCAATCAAGCACCCAGCTTGACACTTTTGGGAGGGAACACATAGGAGACTTTTCAAGTGGAGATGTACACCTAAGTCACAGTGACAAGTTTCATGTAATTTTTTATATTGACGAGTTTCAGGTTTCGAATCCGTTAGGGAACAAGACTGCAATACACAAGCTTACCGGTGTATATTTCGCTGTTGGATATCCCCGCTTAAGGTCTCGTAAGAGACACATTTTTTGGTTGCACTTATTCGATCAAGTTATCTAAAACAGCATAGGTCACAGGTGCTTGGACGTATCACTGACGAGCTGAAATTTTTGGAAGAGACTGGTTTGATGACTTATTCCACCAGCTGTGAATTGCGAGTGCGCTGTCGACTTGCTTTTGTCGTAGCCGATAACCTAGGAGCCTTGCACCACGGACTTGCAGGCTACACAGAAAATGTCAGTACATCAAGCAGAGTATGTCGTTTTTGTAAAGCCACAATTCAGGGAGTCCGAGGTACTTTCCAATTGGAGGAATTCGCACCCAGAACTGTTGAGCAATATGAAGAACAGCTGGCGAGCTGAATGCATGTGAATGGGATGCTAAAACCCGCGCTAAATTTGGCATTAAGACTGAGTGTAAACTTAACCATCTACGGTCATTCCACGTGATCAACGGATTACCCCGGATATTGCGCACGACATATACGAAGGTACATCACCCATTGTCATCTCGATAGTGCTCGAGGCGTGCATGGGGTTGAAGCTGTTCACCTTGGATGATGTTAATAATGGTATTGAGAACTTAACCTACGCATCTCCTGATAGGCACACCAAGCCCAGAGCGCTTGTGTTGCGTAACGGCGTTGTTGTAAAGCAAACGGCGAAAGAGGCCTGTTGCCTACTAAAGCTTCTACCAATTATCACTGGGCCAAAGGTTCCACCCGGGTGCGAGGTGTGGAGAATTCTGATACAGTACATAGCAATTGTTATAAAAAATATCAGCAACTGTCATTCCACGTAGTGCACTGCCAGGCCTACAAGAAGAAATTGAAGGATGGCTCTCTAGGTTTGCAGCTCACTTTCCGTCCGTTAAGGTTACTCCGAAATTGCATTACCTATTACACTACGTCGAACAGATTCGGAAGCATGGGTGTCCTATTTTCTACAATACGCTACGCTTCGAAAGCAAGCACCAGGAATTGAGATCCTATGCACGCGAAAGCAAAAATTACAAAAATATATGTAGAACAATCGCCCTGAAACATCAGGAACAGTTCTCAGTCAAAACAACATCAGAATCATTTTTCTCCTCCAAAACTGACAGTCTTGGCGTTAATGAGCGTAAGCAAGCGCGTATCAATGGTACACTGTTCAGTGCAGGAGATGCCCACAAGGTTCTGTTCTAGGACCCTTATTATCCCTAATGTATCTTGACGAACTTTCAAAACGTACATCACATGACATTCTCTTATTCGCTGATGACACTTCGCTGTATGCCTCTCACACGACTGTCAACATTAACGCTGTGCAACGGACACTTCAACGTGACTTAGACGAAATACATAAATATGGCCAAAAATGGTCAATCACCTTCAACACTTCGAAAACAATTCAACAAACATTTTTACACAAACGTCAGCACAGTCCGCCAGCACTAATATTTGGAGGCGATAGCATACCACCCATCTTGGAGGCGATAGCCACACATACCCATCTTGGACTTACCCTGTCCCAAGATCTTCACTTTCACGAGCACATAAACATAATTTGCCAAAAAAGTTAACAGAGCACTTGGTCCACTGCATCCTATTGCAGCCGCGCGCAGCCGCGCGTGCAGATCTTGGCGGAACCAGCAGCAGATACGCAGCCACGCTGTAGGAAAGTCCTTATTGGCACGCGAAAGTCTAGCAACCTCTTGTTCGCGATAACTCCAGTCACGAAAGTACCAGTACCTTTTGCTGCCCTGTATTGCACTGCAGCACTCCACGATCACACAAGAACTCCAGACACCGTACAGTACGTTCTCCTCGGAAGGTAAGCCGTGATACTGCCTTTCCTATGAATTTAGAAGCTGAATTTAGATGGGAAGCGGGCGCGCGGAGCAGCGGTCCGACCGCTCAGAGGATTCAAGCTGAACTGGTCTGGGGCCGCACGGGCGCTAGTGGCATCGGAAGACCCCCGATCGTGGATTGGTCAAGGGCCGCAGAAGCACACCATGACGTCACATCCATGTCGACGGCTTTCTAGAAGGGGAAATGGTCTATTTCTAGTGGCGGTGACAATGCGTTACGTTTACGGTACACTTTTACAATCGCAAGGCTTACGGGATTATATCAATTACGGTTACGGGACAGTCAAACGTATAACTTTATGTGAACACAGTTACATCTAGCATTTACGACGGCGGTGGTACGCGCCGGTCAGTTAGAGGTCACGTGGCTGGCGGGTACGCCGCTCAGATATGGGGAGGGGTTCGAGGTCACCTCTGCAGACGCGACCGCCGGGCGCGCTGGGATGCTGGAGAGGGGAGGGGAGGTACAATGTCCAATGTACGGCGACCTCGCTGGGACGGTGGCTGCTTACGTCGACACCCAGACCGGCAGACGTCAGTCTCGGAGCCGGGTATTTGTCGCGCTATGACGAAGGGGCATTGCTGAATTATATGGGATCAAGACGCTCAAAAACTAACTCTCTTACAACGCGTGTAGATCTTGGCGGAACCAGCAACAGACACGCAGCCGCGCGTGCAGATTTTGACGGGCATATGACACTTCCCGATGTGGACGAATACCTGGGCATCAAAATAAACTATATCGCTTGACTGCTCGGATTACGCTTAGGCGTGGGCCGGATAAACAATGCATCACTAAATAACGTCTTTGTCAAATTAGACCGATCTCAGCCGCTGTGTTCATTGGGAAGTCGCGTGCCATTGATGCTTGGCGGCACAGCATAATAGACGCCTGACACGACAAGTCGTATTCCAGCTGTGAGCTGGTGACGGTACAAGAGTGACGTATGTGGGCGAAACCATCGGAACCATACGACAACGATTCAACACATAAAACGAGTGACGCGAAAGAAACTACGCCAGTGATAGATGGTTCGGCATGGGGGCCAACTTCATGGATACACACGTGAACGCAGCATTCAACGATATCTTGCTCTGGGTAGAAATAATGGCAAAAACAAATATTATTCGCACGGCAAAATCACCGAATCTATCATCATGGAAAAAGCAAAATTTGCAATGCACAAAAACTGTCCTCGTGGCGACTACTGTAATAAAATGTACCACACGCCCCTCACTTATGGATACAAGATTCCGTTCAGAGGGATGGCGAAGATTCGACTTGAAACCTTAACACCCGCAGAGGCGCATTATGCGGAAAATTTCGTTGGCAGAGGGCGGAGGCGGCGGCGGGAGAGAAGATGCATTCGACTTTCCCAAAGGGGCGTTTTTCTCACCTGGAGAAACACTCCATTTCCATTGGGACTGGGGCGGGGGCAATCTCCGTTCTTCCGGTGTTAAGGGGGACGTGGTATGTTAGTCTACATTAGGACGAGTTGCTAGAAGAGTAGCACGCAGTCTACCATATCATCTGCCGCATATTTAGGGGAAGTCGAGGTAAGTTGAGTCAATTTTTACTTGATGGAGTCTTGAGCGCATGTGGTGAGGCGGGTTCATTATTTGTGTCCATATTCTAAAAGAGTGATCTTTTGGGCACAAATGAATCTCATACAAATATTTTTGAAGCAATTGTAAATTAGTGATATTTCGAGCTGTTCTGACGTATCACCCTTGTCTCAACTTACCTCAAGCGTGGGGAAGTTGATCCTATTAGTGGGGTAAGTTGATCACGAGCCTTATTTATGTAAACAAATGCAGCGGCGACTACTGGGGAGTGTTACTTTTAGTGTTGCAGGCCTTTTATGGTAACCTTTTCTCACCTGACGTATTCGGGTGGAAAGCCACGAAGCAATAAAAAAATGTCACTTAATATATTTCGACCTAGATTTTCGCTGCCTTTTTATCTAGTACTGTCACATCATAACTAATACATACCAATCTGCTCAATGCCGATAGGCTGAACAACTCTATTTATTAATTAATATAATATTAAACTATTTTATTTTGACCAATTTATTTGATGTTTCATGATAAAAATATCAGCAACATGCAACACATTAATACACCACTGTTAACCGCGGCTCATCTTATCCCGGTCGCGATTACTCAACTAGCCCCATACCTACCTCACCTCAAATAAAATATGGCTGCCCATCTCCTGATCATCCCACATCAAAATTGCTTGGATGGATTTAAAGATAAAGCACATGCCCACAATTGTGTGCCATATTCCGAAGCCTTGCCGTTACGAATGGAGGAAAAAACATTTCTAAGTCAAGGAAAAATTACTTCAAACCTTAAAAACACATTTTTGTTCAAGACTAAACAGATATCTTCCGCTCCCTGGCAGAGTGGGAAACTTACTTTCCGAGTTGGGAGTCGGAGTGGATACCGATTTCTTCCGGAGTACATTTTCATGGACATCATTTTTTATGCATGGAATCTGTTTACCAGTAACGGACCGGAAAAACCTAAATCAGTACCTACATAATATGCATAAGTAATATCATTCTCATTTTTGGTCAAATCAAATGACAAAACATAGGAACAAAGAAGTGAACAATGGATGGCACCGCCCGGCATTGACCCGTAATAATTAGCACTGTTTCGTTTCTCATAACTCACAGGAGAAATGCGCTTTCTTTTCACAGTTGGTCTCAGTACAGGGCTAGCCATACGAAAAACAAACAAAAATACTTCACACTTCACCCTCAGCTCAGAGCGCATACCTACCTACGCAGCCAATTTCCTACGTAATACGAACGCAACTCCGATACCGCACATGTCACAGTTGGATGTGATCAAAGTAAAGGATCAGTCAAGGTCTTGTGTTTACAGTATGACACTGCTAACCATGTGTTCAAAGTTGCTAATGGTTATGACGTCATATACAAAATACCTTGCATTGATTGGTTGACAGACATATTTCAGAATAGAAAACGCTAACGCAGCCAATTCTGATCAGTGGCCTCCGGGACTCCGGAGGACGTCTCTTAAAACTGTCAAACTTTCCCACTATATGGGTGGCGGGAACACAGGTTTTCCGAGACGCGGCTCCAGAACCGGAGAACAGTGTTCTCAGTGCGCATGCGCATCACCTTGCAAGTTGCTGTTGGCGCGTTGATGTCAGCAATTCCGGTGGTTGAGATTGATTGAGTGTGTGAAGCTGTGGTCCGGCTGCTGACTGCTACAAAAAGTGATTAGTTTGAGTGGTGACCGTAAGTGGAATAACCAGCGTTTATTTTTGGGTGTCGTTCTGTGTTTCTTTTTATTGATATCTTTGTTCCCACATTTGTGTTGGAGTATATGTGAAACCAATTCTATCCAGCATGAACCCGGAGTGCAAAAATGTTTTCAGAGATAAAATCTCTTCAGAAGTGCCTTAATTCTCACCCTGCTCCCTGGTCCCCGTCCAACCAAAATCGCCGACTTTCTTCGAAGTGTCGGCAGGCGGCTTATCTAATGCAACTGTTACTCCACTCACTTCTGGTACACGAAGCTCCGTGGACATAAAGCAGAAGGAAAATATGTTGGCCCGATTCGACTTACCCATGTGTTGCCCTTGCGAATCGAACCACCAACGATGAGAAATGTGGCCAAAAGATAAGTTAATAGGGTCGTGTCTTGGACAGGTTTTACTTCCGGGAGGCCAGAGGGCCAATTCGTCACCAAAATTTCACAAAACTGTCCTGCGGAACGTCCTGCCTCAGTCAAGTGCCACACTGGCCACCTTCACGCTCTTCCCTCAACTGTCACCGTCTGCAGACCTGCGCCGGCCACCTGCACACTCTTCCCTCCACTGTCTCCGTCTGCAGACCTGCACTGGCCACCTACACACTCTTCCCTCCACTGTCTCCGTCTGAAGACCTGCGCCGGCCAATGGTCCCGGAGCACGGACCTCTGAACGGCACCGCGCCACGCTTCAGCCAACTCTCCGACGCCAGTGCGGGAGAGTGCCGGGGTCGATGATTAAGCTTCGCAGGAGCGCCGCTAGAGGCAGCACCGACTGCCGCAAGGCTTGGGTGCTGGTGGATAATAAGGGGCAGTGGCGGGCCCAGGGGACCCATGAGACCGTGCTCCTTCCACAGAACCTTCGGGGCCAAGGGGAGACGCACTTCAACATATGTCATGACGAAGCACACATTAATTGGGTGTCCCATGAGTGCCCCGGGCGATAAGTGAGGGTCTCGGGCCGAGACATGAGGGGCCCTGGGCCAGCGAAAGGGACCCGGGGCTGATTGAGAGGGTTCCAGGTCGATGCAGATGGGCCTCCGGTCGATGGAAAGTGACCACCGTGAGCCGCCGAGGGCCCGTGCCCGGCCGACGAAGGGGACCCCGGATCTTTGGAATTGACCGAGCTGACAGAGAGGGCTACTGAATGGTCAGTAAGGGGCGCCCTGAGCCAACGGAGCTGGCCCATGAGCCAACGGAGAGGGTTCCTGAGTTAACGGAGCTGGCTCCTGAACTAACGGAGCTGGCTCCTGAGTCGATGGAGCTGGCTCCTGAGCTAACAGAGGTCCTAGCCACCGGAGAGAGCCCGGTGCCGATGTGAAGGTCCCTGGGCAGACGGAAGGGTTCAAGCTGTAGAAGAGCACCTGGCTTTAAGGAGAGGCCGAAGCTTTTGAAAGGAGGTCTCCTGTCAGACAGAGAAGACCGGGGCCGTTAAAAAGAGCCCCTGAGCTGACAGAATCGTTTAAGCCGACGACGATTACCTAGTGCCGCTTGGGCAGCAGCGGATCAGTCTCAGGGTGATGGGCAGCAGTCTCAGGGTGGTGGGCAGCAGTCTTAGGGTGGTGGGCACAATTTGAAAGGGCGCTCCTCAACGAGAAAAGGGGCATTCAAATCTGGTGGACATGGAAACACTGGATGCCCCCCCGTTCGCATTACATGCATACAAAATTACGGTCCAATTCAAGATAAATTTAGTGTAGCAAAGCGGGTACTATCTTAACCCTATTTCGGCAAAGGACCGGATTGCCACCCCCCCTATGTGGTTTTTCGCCTGACCCGTCGTAATAGGAGCGTTAAACTCGGTGAAATTCTTATAAAATTAGGAACTGCTCGTCCATCGGAGCATTTCCATTGCTCCCTGTTCAGGTGATTATAATGTGCTGCTCATATTACCTTTCTCACCTACGGAAACGCCTATTCTGAGCCCAATCACGTTATGGGCGGATTCAGGGGAAACACAAATTGGCAACAAGTGACCGGAGTTCTCAAAGCGGTATCATTTACGTTGCCACATAACATAAGCACGCCATTATAATTGTGCGCCATTACGCCAATTATAGTTGTCACATACGATAATTACGTTCGGAAAGTTTGGAGGGTGGAGCGGAACGAACGGTAATAATACATCGTAAGCAGTGGCGGAGCCAGTTGTCCAATTGTTGATGCTGATCCAATTGTCCCAATGCTGCCTAAGCTGCCTGCGGCAACCGCTTACGGAATAATCTTCAACAGCTTAATGGCGTGCGGGGCATCTCCTGCTGTACCCAGTTCGGACTGCTAGCAGCAGCAGCAGCAGCAGCAGCAGCAGCAGCTGGAACAGCCTCTGTTCTCCGAGCTGCTGGCAGGGAAATAGGGTTTCCAGGAGGGCGGTTCGCGATTGCGCCAACCTACGCCTTGGGGTGTTAATAAGGGCACGCAACTCTACGTCTGGGTCATTATAATATCCGCACCTGTGTGGTGATCGGCACAGAAAGGCTTGCCACCAGCAGGTCCAATTTTGTGCCGTCTTCTTGGATTCCAGCCACCCGAATCGCACAGTTCGCCTGCGTCGGCGAAAGGTTTGTCTTCTCCGGAGAAAGGAGAAAACTCCGGTAGCCTAGACGCGGCCAACTGCCGGCTTGCAAATGCAGGAGTCCGTAGATACAGGAGAAGCGAACTGGGCCATGTTCCCCTCCCATGGAAGTTGGCGGTTCATCCGGTGGGGAAATGCCGCCCATCCAGGAAGGCTCGAGTGAACCCCTGTCTTTTTGTTGTTGTCAGGAACGCCCTTCCGAGAGAAAAGGCGCCTCTTCAGTGTCCTCGAATGAACCCCGCCCCAATCTCTCGGATTTTTCAGCCAGAGGCTCCACGCGGAAGGGAAAGACACCCATCCAGGCAGGAGCGGGTTCAGAAATTGTCATGAGGGGAACCTGTTTTTGGTCTCTAGCTGAAAAAAATGAGGGATGGGGATGCACTCTGGCCTTCCCGGAGGGCCGCCTTTACCTCCCAAGGAGCGCCTCTGGCCGAATAATTCAAGGGGGATGCACTCGAGCACGCTGAAATGGCGCCTTTTCCTCTGGAAGGGGTGCCTCGGGCTACAAAGAAATGCAATGGGGATGTACTTAGCCTTCCCGGAGTGGTTTTTTCGCGGTCGAAGGGCATCAATTTCCATGGGGCACATGTCCTCGGTGCCACCCCTGCACCCAAGTACTTTCACAGTGGCGCTCCTAAGAAATGGCGCCCGTTCGGACAAGTGCCCCATGACAACTCCTGAATCCGCCCCCGACAAGTCGTCGGCGCGGACAGGGCCGCCGCGCCGTGGACCCTAAAATGTTACGTTTTGAAAATACCTCGTTTTGCACATCCTCGTCTGTTTCCCGGGGCTACACCATGGGGTAGGGAAGACCGAGGCTATATGATACACGTGATGGTTGATACAACAGCATTTTCTCCGAAAGTATGAAGCCGGTTGCCATGGCTACCACACATGCTGATATTGGCACCCTCTTCTTGCGGCAAGAACAAGCTGAAGTCCTTTCGACCCGCGGCTGCGGAATGGTGACGATGTGGTACATTTTTGGGGAAAAAGTAAACTTTCAATGTCTGTGCTTCCCACTTAATTTCCGATTGTACGCCCACTTAGTAACATTTTAGGTGTCTGTTATCATTGCCATGTTCTCTCAGCGTTGCAACAGTGAAATGTTTTATCGTTTGCCGCTGCACCTTACTTGCAATGTTGCATAACATGTTGCAGCCTGCACCAGAAAGCCTGCGGGGTAAATTGATACACCCTGCATCAACTTAATCAGCCTTTACAATATCAGCATATTTCAACGTTTTGTTGACAGTTAATGGAATAATAGTGATATATCTGGGATGACCCCTTTTCGTTTCATTAAAACAATTCATGAGCTTTCGGAGCTCCTAGCGGCTGAGTCGTCAGATCAGGGGGGAACCGTCCCTTCAGCGGCCATAAGGCAACTTTAATTTCTGACGTCACTCGTTAGACGTTTCCTGCGCATTTCCTTGCGCCAGAATACAACCGACTTTCACGCTTTCAAATGTCTGGTAGTGTTGCTGCTGCGTACGATATAGTATAGGATTTTCTGGTCTTTGATTAGGTGCTCGTAGTAATGGGATACTGCTCTGTGGCTAAGTGTACTTCATCTTTCAGGAACAATCCTGACATCTCGTATTTTAATTTTCCGAAAGATGCAAAAAGGAGAGCAGAGTGGGTGCACCTGTGTGCGAGACAGGACCGGATGAACTTGTTCCTGCGCAAGAACGCTATTCCGTCTGTGAACATTCCATCAAGGTAGGTACCTAGTCATTTGTTCATTTAAGCAATTGGAATTCAAGTTCTGTGACTTGCTTTGGTAACCGGGCTCAGGGTATTTGTAGAAATGCTCAAAATTTCAAGTGGGTAATTCTAATTCAATATTTAGTATAAATAAATATTGATAAATATATATTAAATATGAATATTTATTCATTTATTTAACATTTCTACCTGCAATTAACTGCCTGTATTTTCTCTGCATACCTATCTTGGTATGCAGACTGAGGTTCTCTCACCTGGTTGGCTCCCCATATACGCAAGCATCACTCACCCATAGATGAGTTCTGTGCCTGATCAAGGGGAGCCAGTATCTGCAGCAGGGTGGGAATTAAGGCACTTCTTAAGATATTTTATCTCTGAAAACATTTTTGCACTCCGGGTTCATACTGGATAGGATGGGCTTCACATGTACTCTGATGCAATTTTGGTGACAAAGATATCAATAAAAACAAACAGAATGACACCCAAAAACACTTAGTCACCACTCAAACTAGCCACTTTTTGTATCAGTCAGCAGCCGGACCACAGGCTTACACTCCATCAATCTCAACCACCGGAATTGCCAACAACAGTGCCAACAGCAACTTGCAAGATGATGCGCATGCACACCGAGTACACTGTTCTCCGGCTTTTGAGCAGCGTCTTGAAAACCTGTGTTCCTGCCACCCATATAGTGGGAAAGTTTGGCAGTTTTAAGAGACGTTCTCCGGAGTCCCGGAAGCCACAGATCAGAATTGGCTGCGTTAGCATTTTCTGTTCTGAAACATGTGTTGATTAATCAACGCAAGGTATTTTTTATATGACAACCATTAGCAACTTTGAACATGTGGTTAACAGTGTCATGCTGCAAACACAAGACCTTGACTGATCCTTTGCTTTGATCACATCCAACTGTGGCATGTGCGGTAGCGGAGTTGCGTTTGTGTTACGTGGGAAATTGGATGCATAGGTAGGTGAGCTCTGAGCTGAGGGTGAAGTGTGAAGTATTTTCGTTTGTTTTTCATATGGCTAGCCTTGCACTGAGACCAAAAGTGAAAGGCAAGCACATTGCTCTTGTGAGTTATGAGAAACGAAACAGTGCTGATTATTGCAAGTCACAGCTGGGCAGTGCCATCCATTGTTCACTTCTTTGTTCCTATGTTTTTTACATTTTATTTGAACAAAAATTAGAATGATATTACTTATGCATATTATGTAGGTACTGATTTAGGTTTTTATGGTTGGTTACTGGTAAACAGATTCCATGCATAAAAAAATAATGTCCATGAAAATGTACTCCAGAAGAAATTGGAATGCACTCCTGCTCCCAACTTGGAAAGTAAGTTTCCCACTCTGATCTGCAGGTATGCCAGTCCCCTAGATTAAAGAAAATATGGTTATCAGATAGAGAGGGCAAGACATGGGATTGGAATGTGTACCTTAAGCAAAATTTGTATGCTTAGAGTATCCACTACATCTGCTAATATTTTGTTGTCAGTCAAGATTTCTGAAAAAGAGGATATAGAGATTGAACATAGAGATTAAATGCAGAGATTGAATATAAAGATATATAGAGATCTCTATATTCTGAATATAGAGAAGTAAAGCTGCTCTTCAAGTTTGATTAGTATATTATCATGGTTAATCTATTCAGTATATTTGTACAACAATGTGCAGAGATTTGAGTGCAGTGCAGCTTTAAATGCACCCAGGTCTGTTAAGGGCTACTACATCATCAGGCAATGAGTTCCAGGTGGCACAGCATCTGAGGCTAAACAAATTTATTCCTACAATCCACTGATGCATGCCTGTGAGCCAATTTCATTGAGTGTCCACGTGTGTTCACCAATGGTGCCAGCACAAACATGTCGGGGATCTTAATGGCAGAATGGTGAAAAAATATTCAACATTTGATAGGTAATGTCTGCTCAAATCGTAAGTCAAAAGTAGAACTTAGTAGGTTGCCGCCATACTTCAGCTTTCTGTACTATGCCAGCAATGTGTTGATGGAAATGCAAGTTTTTATCTACTGTGATGCCTAGGTCAGTATGCATCTCAACAAAGCTTACCTGAAATCCATCTAGGTGATAATGTACATAAGGGCCAATATTTTTCCAGTCATATGAGCCACAGTGTGCTTTGAGAACTTGAGGTTATGTAGGTAGGTTACCTATATGGTGATTCCATAGTTTGTTGCAAGACTGCAAAGCATCAGCATGGCACTTCAACCTGTGACAAGATCTTGTCAGTGTGGTGTGGAAATTGGTGCAGGGATAGGTGCCTGATGTGGGTGGGCAGGATAGGTTTGTTCAGCCTAGATACATTTTTTCCAAACTAGGTCAATCAACACTGCATTTGCTTAAAAATCCTTAGTTCCATTCTTGTATGTAGAAAATATAAGCAACAGACTGCTGCCCTGGTGGCTCAGTTGGTTTGGGTGCTGCCCTGCACTGGTCTCCCCTGCCCTGGCAACACAAGGTTTGCTTTCACTTCACATGCTCACATTTAACCCTGACTGGGAGGGTTGGGTGGCAGTTAGCCTGATAAGGCTGGGGATGGGCTACCAGGTGGTGGTGTCAGTGCATTGATGGCATATTTAACTTCTTGTCAAAATTCTGCTGTTGAACTGGAGTTCATGGATTGGGTGGTGAGGCCATGGTGCGTGCAACAAGCTCTGCTTAGCAATACTACCCTGGTTCATGAAGCAACCCATGCAAGAACTTGGATTTTAAAAAAATCCAGTTGGCTGATCACAAGCAAGTTAAGTCAGTTGTGTTGAGGTTATGCTGGTGATGGCTCAAAGTAATGATGTGAGAGTCTGCCAGACTGTAGAATGTGAACTTGCATGTTGCAAACAAACTGCAATGAGATTGAATGCTAGACTTCACATGCCAACTCATATGCAGCAATTTTTGAAGTTTTGAGGACACATGTCCAATGCAACATTTATAAACATGATTATGCTGATATGGCCACTCATTTCCTTTGCAAATGCTTGCTTTTCATTTGGTGGGACAAATTAATATTGAACAAGGCTTTGAGTTGGGCAACATAGCATGGAATATATTTTTTTAAAGCAAAATAAAATGCACCATTACATAGCAAACCATGCCATTTTTATATTGAATGAAAAATGTCATGGCATTTTTGTCATTAAATTTTTAGTACTTAAGTAGACACAACCCAACCTATGCTCACCAAGCCAACCTGTTTTGTGGGGAAAATCTTTATATATTAAGATTGTATTTTTTTAAAGTTACAAGTTACCTAACTTAACCTAGCCAAATCCATTTGCTTGCATCATAAAGGTAAAATGTGTGTACAACTTGTCTTGTGAATGCCCTAAAGTGCAATAGTACCCCTTTAATTTCAGAGCAAAATTGCACCAAAATCAATATTTGAGTTTGGTTGTACAGCATCACAAACAATGTGTTAAAAAATGTAACCTAGCCTGGCAAAACACTCTTAGAAAAACTATCCTCAACCCACCCAGAGGTAAAATTTCAAGCATAATTGTATGTCTTCAAAATATTACAAATATAAAATGACCTAAGCTAGCTTAACCTCTTCAGCTGTATGAGGGCAAACTATGTGTAATGTTTGTCTTGTAAATATATTAATGCAGACAAATGCTGTATATTTAGATTGTTATCCCCATTGCTTGTCTGATAAAAAAAAGTCTGCATTCTTGCTGGGGTGGCTTTATGAACCAGGGTCATATTGCTCATCAGGGATTGTTGCATGAACCCTTGCCCCACCACACAGGCAATTCATTCCAGTTCAATGGCAGAATTTTGACAACTGGTTTAACATGCTGTCAATGCACTGACACTGCTGCCCTGGTAGCTCATCCACGGCCCTATCAGGCCAGTTGCCAACTGACCCTCTCAGTCGGGGGCTAAATTCAAGTGTGTGAAGTGACTTGAACCCTGTCTTGCTGGGACTGGGGAGACCAGTGTAGGTCAGCACTCTAACCAGCTGAGCCCCTGAAGTGGTCCTTGGTGTGGCAGTGGCATTACGCATTGAAATATTGGCTGAATGCCACTTCTTATTTGCTGTAAATATTGTATAAGCACTCTTGGAATGTTTTTTTGTATAACATTTGTGTCAGGACTACTGTCATACAATCGCAACATGGAAACCATCTGCGATTTGAATGATTTGTTTGTTAGCAGATTCAGACGTTATATCAAGATTGCCACCATTGGTTGTCAAAGAGCTTACAATGTGGTCATGCAACATAAACATAACTTATTTAATACTTACTGTGCTCTACTTACTTACTCCAAACTTGAATACTTACTGTGCCATACTTACTGTGCTCCAGTATGTTCATTGTGAACAAAATGTTCTTGATATTAATGGAATCACTAAGACTGCTTTTAACATTTAACTCACCTTCACATCCAAAAAGCTCCTCTTATCTGACAGAAGCAGTTGCAGAGGGGCTGTATGATCTCAGCAGATGAACAGCCATGTTAACCTACATGTGGGATGTGATTCTCCAGGCACATTGGTATAAGTGGTAATTAAAAAGTGACACTGCTGCAAATGCAACTACATACTTCCAGTGATCTAGCGCCATTAAAAATAATAGCTGGGAACAATTTAAAGTAATTGAAGGTGATGGTTTCTAAATACCTGCACATTTGAGGAGTGGCAGTAGTGGTGAGATGCCAAGAATAGCCCACTGAGCAGGTTAAAACCCTGCATCAAGAGACATCCAACAGTAGGAATAGCTGGGAGATGTATGATGTAGGGTGTCAAACTTTACACAAGGGAAAGAGGAAGACAACCTACAGTTGGCATAATTTGGGAGAAGCATTATGTGTAGGCTGCTTTTAGGCCATACATATGCCACACATGCATGCCATTTACTGTGCATGCAAATGCCTTCATGTGAAGAGTGTTGTGCTACACTTGTCATTTGGCACATATTTGAAGCATGTTTGCAGTATGCAGCAGAAATATTATACTTGATATGTGAAACATGCTTGTCTCATCTGTTGGCCCATTACCCATGATGTGTGACAAATTTCCTTTCAGATATGAGTAGTTGTGTGATATGCAGTAATTCAGCAACTTCACCACTGTATAAATATGTGCCTTCCTGTCTCACTTGATGGACATTCTTTTAAATGAATGACTGCACCATCATTTATAACATGTGTGAGGAATAGTCAGTGGCCCACAAGACCCATAAATGCAAGGGCTTGAGTTGGGCTCAGCTGCCATTCTGCTCTTGAAATGATACTGGTATGCACAATTCACAAGCATTATGGTAAGACAATAAAGCGAATTGTTCTGCTTGTTCAATCAAAATTTGAAACATTTTTAATGTAATATCTAGAATTAATGCTTTAATTATGAAGCTCGGATGCACATGTACACACACTTCTGCAAGCCTTTCTATTTTATCTGTCAACCTGGGATTGAATCAATGGACGTTTTCATCTTGAAAACGAAGCATTCTCTTTTGTCGTGATATGTTACACGCCCGCCTTGTTTTCTGATTGCAGTGATCTCTGAAGTTGAGGACGGAGCCGAAGACGCAGTAGAGGACGTCCCAGCGCTGCTTCAGCCTACGACAGATGTGCAGATTTTGACGCCTCTGGAGAAAGTCTGCCGGCTGCAGAGAAAGGTGGATCGCTTGCAGCGGATCTGTCGTCAGTGACGTCTGACGTGGCGGCGCCAGAAGTCTGGTCTGCTCCGCCGCAACGTCATGCTGACGAAGAAGGCTGCGACCCTGGACCAGCTGCTGGAATCAGGAGTGTTGTCGGCAGAGCAGGTGCGCCAAGCGGCCACCTAGCGCCGAATCTGTGTGGGGGGGGGCAAGGCTGTTGCCAAAGCGTTGGGCCTGCGCTGTATTTCAAAGCAGGCCTTCGCGTACGTCAGCAACTTGCTGGAGCCCCCACTGCCGTCCATGACGACGCTCTCACGCTGGACACCCTCCTTCACCGTCACACCGGGAGTGATGGAGGCTGCCGCCGAGGTTCTGGAGGCGGCCGTGCAGGCCATGGAGCCAATGCAGCGCCCCTGCGTCATATCGTTTGACGAGATGGGGCTGGGCAGCAGACACTGGTAAAGGAACAAAGCAGCAACAAGCAGCAACAAATTCACACCCGCGCTTGTTGAAGTGAAAATATCACCATGAGATGAGAGAGAAGCCGTGGCTATTGGCAATTACCATTACATGGGTGTTTTCAATACATAAATAATGATTTTGGACCCTTCAATATTGTTTAGTTAAATAGATGGCGAGGGAGCAACATCATAGTAAAACTCATCTCCATCTTTCATTGTTATCCTGTCCTTTCCTTAGCCCAGCTCCACTGCGCGCCGCTGTTTCCGCGTTATTTTGGAAATCCTCAGGGTGGTGTTGTAATTTACCCCCCCCCCCCCCACCTCACCCGACCGCGTGTTCATTATAAACCTCTCCCATCCTTTCATAGGAGAGTCTCGGTCTTTGCTGACCCGCCCCACCTCATCAAGCTGATGGGAGCCCACACTGGCGGAGAACGGCGGCCTGCTGGTGCCCAAGACTGACGGCGGTGCAACCCTGCTCAGCCGTCAGTGCTTTGAGGAGCTGCTGGCGCTGGACAAAGACGAGCTGAGGCTTTGTCCCAAGCTCATGCGGTTCCACCTGGAGGTAAGAAGGGGATTCGGAGCAACTCATACTGCTTGCCTAACCTGCATGGACGTCATGTTTTTTGTATCAAATCTTCTGAAGATATGAAAATTACAACTAATGTAACATAGGAGAAGATCACTATTTTTAGGCGCTTAGTGGTAAAATGTACTGGGAATCCAATTCAAGAAATAATTTCAGGGTGACTGTACATTTAATCATCCTAAGAAAATTCAGGACAGTGACCTCAAAGTACATGGGAAAAGTTAATAACCCACATCACCCTGTTGGTGCAGTCCCCAATTACCCTATTATATCCAACATTCGTCATTTAGGCTCGCCATGTTGTGCTAAGCTGCGTGAAACCATGACTGCTGAACAAAATTGGAGGTTCTCCATTTTGTGATGTGATTGCTCCGTGACCTTGCATAACCTCAACAATTTTACTAGAATTTCTGAAAAGAATGAAAATAACCTGTCAGGTACCAGAATTAAGAATGGGTTCCATTGAGCGTTCCGAAAAACCCTCGGAAACCCATAGGGCCCGAGGATAGTGGCCTGCTTCGTCCGGCCAATTTCGGCTGTCGGTGCTGGAACGGTGAAGTCGCCTGTCACCAAGTCGCCACTCATCACCGAGACACCGGCGTTGGCAGTGTGCCTTTCGCCGCGGGCGTTCGACCGGCTATTGGTCTCTGAGTGGTGAGGCCATGTGCAGTGAATAGTGTCGGCCTGTACAGTGTGATAATGGGGCGAATGCAATGCGATAGCGATACTCTGAGGACGGACTGGCAAGTCAGTTTGTAGCCGTAAGCCGAGTGTATGGCGATAGGCATGAGGTCGGTGAACTTTGCGCTCAATGACGCGGTGTCACAATGAGGATACAGTAGTTGTTACCAAGGATAGTGAACGTTACGAAGGACAACAGGGCGCATGCCCACAAAGTAGTGGCGGTTTTCGCGTGGCGCCACGGTCTGGGACATATTACCCTCGCTCGGTTCCGGCTGTCAGTGCTGGAACCGTGATCCGACCTGTCGTCGAGTCAGCGAGACCTTGCGTTAGCAGTGCGCCGACCTCGGTGGGTAGCATATAAATTGATCTGGACGGCGAGTATGGTATGGTGGATTTCAAACACTGCCTTCCTTTCATATTGGTTTGTTCGTGGTCGTGACACAACGTGTGTAGGTTCCGTGTGTGCTTCTCCAGCCTTTCATGTCGTGTTTTGAAGCTCTGCTTGTTCAGATGTACAATTGGCACGCGTCGTCCAACCACACCTTCCTAATGACGCTGATGCCGCGACATGTGGGACGTCCCAACGGGATTTTACATTTATCGAGCATTGAGTACATGCTATAGCTAGTAGCGATGTAATTGGTGGGTGATTGTACAAGGAATTACTTTGTTAGTTATTCTCCGAAGGTGTCTTCGCCTGTTTGGGTACCCATGATCTGATCTGCCGTGCAAAGGAACAATAGCGTATGTTACAATCTGTCCCGATCTAAAAATGCAGATGTCAGAAAGTTCAGAAATGCCTATTTACCGTTCGGGGCTATCAATAGCGATACTATTGTGCTCTCGTTCAAGTTTGATATCCATCAAATCCCTGTAGGAAGACAAATGCATTGAGCACAGTTGTGTTGCTTAAAATCGTCTGTGCTAGGTACACATAAAAAGTAAATTCGCCAGGCCATAATTTGTCTCCGTCGATTCCACCATGCGAAGGCAAAGCTACGTATGTGACAGAGCCGGACCAAACGATTATGCGTAGTATCTCGGAACATATTGTGGGAGGAAAAATTTAGGTGCGATGCTTGAGGACAAAAAGGTGCACTTACTCAATGTGGCGAATTAGCAGGGGTGCACGGTACCGCCGGACTCGGAGGTGTCTAATGAACAGAGGTGCACCGGACTGCCCGATTCGAAGGTGTCGAATGGGCAAAGGTGTACGGTACCGCCGTACTCGAAGGTGTCTAACGAGCAGAAATGCACGGGACCGCCCGACTCGAAGGTGTCTACGAGCATAAGCGCGCGGGACCGCCGTATTCGAAAGTGTCGAATGGGTAGACGTGCGGAGCACTTCAGCATTCGAACGTGTCGAATGGGCAGAAGTGCACGAGGCCACCGTACGGAGGTTTTTCAATGGTGACTGTACAACTAACATGTAGCACCGACAATGATCGCTGCCCCATGGCACTGGACACCATGTGTTAATCTTGCGTCGGGTGGAATATTTAAACCACGAGCTATTTCTCGCGCGTTGATGTGTTTTTGTCTAGCTTAACACATCCTGGATGCAAATGCGAAGAAAAATGTGGCTCAGTTTGACACCATGCAAGACGTGCGAGATTATCGCTTATTCGCATACGTCTCTCTATCGCTAAAGCTGCAGCATCTCGAGTACTATAAAGACGTATGTGATCTCCGTGATCACATGTGTCCTTTTGCCGTGCAGGTCCATGCGACAAAAAAATAAAGATAACATATGTGTTTTGCCATGGCATGTGAAACAATCACACGAAATGCGGCACATACGTCTTGACGCAAATGCTAGTTTGTTTCATACGTCCTTTGACCATGATATGTATGTTGTTCCCCACAGGCGTATTTTTAAAAGAAAAATGTTCTTCCAAATAGTATGTTACCTAAACATGAGTGGTTTTTTTCTCACCATTGGGGGTCTACGAAACAGCTATCGAATAGAAAGATGTTTTCGGCCAAAAATGTCGCATGCGTCTTTTTTCCTTTGCACGGCAGTGATGGCAGTGGATACTTGTTTGCATAGCCAAAATCCAGTTGGGAAAGGTAACCAGGGAGAGATGAAAAATAATCAGTGCAGTCAAATTCTCAATACAACTCCTTTCGTGATCTTTGTACTCAAACTACGAAAGCGTTACTGAGGATCACATTGGATAGTCTTGAACCCTGACAGCAATGTCGATATAGCCTATGTCTGCAATCTAAATAATTCGTTGAACTTTAAACAACAATGAATACAATTTGTTACATTTAGAACTGGCCTTATTTGACCTGTGTTGACCTTGAGATGTCATGGTGGCTTAGAGAACTTGGAAGAACAATTAAATTTACTCGTTCGGTGTGCGTCGTCCGCTTAGCATACCATTAGATTCACCGCGGGGTTCAGCTTACTTTTCCGGGACAGCTGCCCCTCCCTCTTGTTACTAGAAGTTAGCTATATGCCTGTGGCACTGCGTGTCCATTAACGACCTTTATATCCTCCTACGGGTGCTGTTTTCTGGACATTATTGGGGGACGCAATACATGAAGGCAATGGGAGAACTCAAATTGATGGGTGGGGGGTACACTCCATAGGGTCCCATGTTAAAAGTTGAAATTATTGGTCGGGAGAAGTAAAGATTGAGTGGACAAGTGTCTCCTCAAAAGTGCATCAAACAAAACCCCTGTATCCTTCCCATAATTTGCATAAGTTCCACCCCACACTCCTTCATTATGAGCATTCGTCGGTGAAAAAGTCATGGGAAGGTGCCAGCTGGGGACGAAGCCTGCGTGGTGTGATGACCAGTTTCGGCTCGTATATCGGGTTTCAGATAAGTTGCAGGTAAAAACGTTAGTTATATTTTTCATAGAGAAAGATGTGTTCTATCACATGATCTTCATTTCATGACTATAGCTGTATTTGTTAAGAAAATATTACATGATAAGTTACCCATAAAAAGCATTACGGGCAATGAGGACTTCGGCCGTTGAAAACTTGTGACGTCATGAAAAGTTCGAATCGCCGGACGGTTGTACCTTATGTAAAGGGCCTTGGATGGATCGATGGGGTTGTGGGGGCCACTTTCATCGGGGGGTAATTTTTTGGTCCCCCGTTGTTTCACAACAACCAAACCAACGGGGGAAAGAATCTAAAAAATAAAAAAAAAAGTTGTTTAAAAAAAAAAAAAATTATATAAATATAAAAAAGAAAAAAAAAAAAAAAAGAAAAGGAAAGAAAAAATAAAATAAATAAAAAATTCTTGGGGGGGGAAAAGAGGGGAAAAAGTTGGGTGAGGTTAGGGGTGAGGGAAAATTTAAATTTGTTAGGTTTGTTTAGGTTAGGTTAGAATTAGGTTTAAGTTATTATGTAATTTAATAAAGTAGGTTAAAGAAAATTAAATTGACTAGGTTAGTATAGATCATCCAATTTTGGGTTAACTCAGTTCAAATCCGATTGGGAGCATATTGGCCTGGATCGATTTTGAACACACCAACATGGCAGTGGGGTTGGTGTGCATCTAGTTCAAAATCGTAGATTAAGACTTAGAGTGACGTCAGTCACGATAAGTCTTTATTCGGAGATTTATACATGGCGGTCGGTTTTCCAAAGTTGTCGGGAAATGTTTGTCTGTGTGTGTGTGTGTGTGTGTGTGTGTGTGTCTGTCTGTCTGTCTGTCTGTATGTGCCGCTTCAACGCATGCTGTGCGAAAACGGCCGAGCGGATTTCGCTCAAATTTTCACACGTGATTCGCCGGTACGGGGGAAAGATTATGGCGGTGGTTTCGGGTTGCGCGTGTCACGTGCGCACGTGCCACGTGCCGTCAACTGGGGTCATGTCGAAATCAGTTAGCCAGGGCCACAGCATATACCACAGATCGCACGAATGTGAAACTTTGTGCAAACACGCGCCCCACAGGGAACTGCGTGCTTTTGTGGTCGGCGGCCGGGTGCGCCGTACCGTGCGACCGCCAGGCGCGTGCATCTGTTTTGAGTTGGGCACCTCCAAGCCGAGAGCGCCGCACACTAGAACTATCAAATTTAGTGGACATGTACCCCGTCACATGGGCTATTCGGCAATGTACAATTTGTAGGGGTGGGCGACGCGTAGCGCGTGCTATGCGCTCCGATTTGAGCGACGCCTCCATTCCTGTTTAACATGGGGCTGAGACTTATCCCGACGAAAAACGCCACTGCCTTCATATTGGCACCCGGCTAGGCTCACATCGTGGTGAACGAGGGATGTGTCACACCACGTGAAAGCCCACAGTGTTGGCTACCCTTTGGGTACAATTTCGTTGCGATCGAGTCAGTGTGCTGCACGTGAGCGACACCGATATGATGGAAAAACAGGTGACACCGAAATCTTCTGTTGTCAATTGGTTTAACGTGTGAAACGTCGATTTTTACGTCCGAATATAATCAGGTTTAGTGCGCTTAATCGGCTCGGTTTCAACCGGCATAGCTCGCAAACAAATGGGCCGATCGAGACCAAACTGACACCACGGTCTGGCCGAGACAATCTTGAAGCGTGGCAGTGCAAACATTTTTGCCGCACGTGGCACGTGCACCCTGAGGAAAGGTGTAAAGAAAAGGTGTCCGTTTTCATCGTTTTTCACGATTGGGTCTGGTGCTGGAAAACGGATGAAAGGGACGGTATGCCGTTGCTTGCATTATCCAGGTCCAGGTACCGGCTACACTTTCCCCATTGACTATGGGCACCTGCCGTGTTCCAGGGGTCAGCCATCGCGACGAGAGTGACAAGTGTCGTGACCGGTAAAACGGGCTCTGCATTCCATCCCATCAGCGTCTTGGTCAGTTCACATTTTGAATAAAATGTGGCACCAGCGGATAGCGCCAACTGTTGTGATTGCCACGATACCTTTATATTTTCCCCATCGAAACTACATTTCCTGCAATCATGGCTGCCCTGAAGCATTGCCTAACATCATTTTCGGGCGTCTCAACCGGCTCATTGCATCGATGGATCGGTGGGTTTGCTGGAACCAACTTAATCGGTCGAAAATTATGCAGGTCGCACGTGCTTCCACACCAGCCAAACTACCGTTGCAAGGATTCTATATAGATGAATATATCTTATGGTGCATGGAGAGATATACAGCTGTGTTATATGGAATATGGAAAGGAAATTGGAAAAAGGGCAGGGCAAATCAGATCAGCTGACATCTACTCGGGTCAGGTCATATCGGATCAGGTCATGATAGGCTAGGCTAGGTGTGGTGGTATTGGGTTAGGTTGGGTGGGGTCTGGTTTTTGGCTACCTCAATTAGAATCTGCTCGGGTAGGGGACATGGGGGTGGGTGCAATCTCCACTGTGTATGCGTTAGCTATGCATTGAGGTACTTTTACGATTTTGAACACACCAACATGGCAGTGGGGTTGGTGTGCATCTAGTTCAAAATCGTAGATTAAGACTTAGAGTGACGTCAGTCACGATAAGTCTTTATCGGAGATTTATACATGGCGGTCGGTTTTCCAAAGTTGTCGGGAAATGTTTGTCTTGTGTGTGTGTGTGTGTGTGTGTGTGTGTGTGTCTGTCTGTCTGTCTGTCTGTATGTGCCGCTTCAACGCATGCTGTGCGAAAACGGCCGAGCGGATTTCGCTCAAATTTTCACACGTGATTCGCCGGTACGGGGGAAAGATTATGGCGGTGGTTTCGGGTTGCGCGTGTCACGTGCGCACGTGCCACGTGCCGTCAACTGGGGTCATGTCGAAATCAGTTAGCCAGGGCCACAGCATATACCACAGATCGCACGAATGTGAAACTTTGTGCAAACACGCGCCCCACAGGGAACTGCGTGCTTTTGTGGTCGGCGGCCGGGTGCGCCGTACCGTGCGACCGCCAGGCGCGTGCATCTGTTTTGAGTTGGGCACCTCCAAGCCGAGAGCGCCGCACACTAGAACTATCAAATTTAGTGGACATGTACCCCGTCACATGGGCTATTCGGCAATGTACAATTTGTAGGGGTGGGCGACGCGTAGCGCGTGCTATGCGCTCCGATTTGAGCGACGCCTCCATTCCTGTTTAACATGGGGCTGAGACTTATCCCGACGAAAAACGCCACTGCCTTCATATTGGCACCCGGCTAGGCTCACATCGTGGTGAACGAGGGATGTGTCACACCACGTGAAAGCCCACAGTGTTGGCTACCCTTTGGGTACAATTTCGGTGCGATCGAGTCAGTGTGCTGCACGTGAGCGACACCGATGTGATGGTAGAACAGGTTGCACCGAAATCTTCTGTTGTCAATTGGTTTAACGTGTGAAACGTCGATTTTTACGTCCGAATATAATCAATTTTCGTGCGCCGAATCGGCTCGGTTTCAACCGGCATAGCTCGCAAACAAATGGGCCGATCGAGACCAAACTGACACCACGGTCTGGCCGAGACAATCTTGAAGCGTGGCAGTGCAAACATTTTTGCCGCACGTGGCACGTGCACCCTGAGGAAAGGTGTAAAGAAAAGGTGTCCGTTTTCATCGTTTTTCACGATTGGGTCTGGTGCTGGAAAACGGATGAAAGGGACGGTATGCCGTTGCTTGCATTATCCAGGTCCAGGTACCGGCTACACTTTCCCCATTGACTATGGGCACCTGCCGTGTGCCAGGGGTCAGCCATCGCGACGAGAGTGACAAGTGTCGTGACCGGTAAAACGGGCTCTGCTTTCCATCCCATCAGCGTCTTGGTCAGTTCACATTTTGAATAAAATGTGGCACCAGCGGATAGCGCCAACTGTTGTGATTGCCACGATACCTGTATATTTTCCCCATCGAAACTACATTTCCTGCAATCATGGCTGCCCTGAAGCATTGCCTAACATCATTTTCGGGCCTCTCAACCGGCTCATTGCATCGATGGATCGGTGGGTTTGCTGAAACCAACTTCATCGGTCGAAAATTATGCAGGTCGCACGTGCTTCCACACCAGCCAAACTACCGTTGCAAGGATTCTATATAGATGAATATATTTTATGGTGCATGGAGAGATATACAGCTGTGTTATATGGAATATGGAAAGGAAATTGGAAAAAGGGCAGGGCAAATCAGATCAGCTGACATCTGCTCGGGTCAGGTCATATCGGATCAGGTCATGATAGGCTAGGCTAGGTGTGGTGGTATTGGGTTAGGTTGGGTGGGGTCTGGTTGGGTTAGGTTAAGTTCGGTTAGTGGATATTAATTATCTTCGTGTTGGGTTGGGTCGGATTGGGTTACGTTATGTTCGGTTAGTGCAGATTAACCAGATGCGCACCAACCACACTGCCATGTTGGTGTGCTCAAAATCGATTCCAGCCACTACGCTCCCATCGGGTTTGAACTGAGTTCACCCGAAATTGCCAAATTTACACTAACCTAACCTAGCCTAGCCTGGCCTAGCTTAGCCTAACCTAGCCTAACCTAAACTAACCTTACTAAACCTAACCAAACCTAAGCCGATTCGGCACAGCCAGTTCTCCCATCACATCGGTGTCGCTCACGTGCAGCACATCGACTCGATCGCACCTAAATTGTGCCCAATGGGTAGCCAACACTGTGGGCTTTCACGTATTGTGACACATCCCTCATTTCTTGCCATGTGAGCCGAGCCGGATCGATTCCAGCCATTACGCTCCCATCGGGTTTGAACTGAGTTCACCCAAAATTGCCAAATTTACACTAACCTAACCTAGCCTAGCCTGGCCTAGCCTAGCCTAACCTAGCCTAACCTAAACTAACCTTACTAAACCTAACCAAACCTAAGCCGATTCGGCACAGCCAGTTCTCCCATTTCATCGGTGTCGCTCACGTGCAGCACATCGACTCGATCGCACCGAAATTGTGCCCAATGGGTAGCCAACACTGTGGGCTTCCACGTATTGTGAAACATCCCTCATTCCCTGCCATGTGAGCCGAGCCGGGCGCCAATATGAAGGCGGTCGCGTTTTTCGTCGGGATAAGTCGCAGCCCCATGTTAAACAGGAGTGGAGGTCTTGCTCGAATATGAGCGAATGGCATGCGCTACGCTTCGTCCACCCCTACAAATTGTGCATTCCCGGATAGCCCATGTGACGGGCTATCAGTCCACCAAATTTTAAAGCTCTAGTGTTCGGCGCTCTCGGCTTGGAGGTGCCCAACTCAAAACAGATGCACGCGCCTGGCGGTCGCACGGTACGGCGCACGCGACCGCCGAACACAAAAGCACGCAGTTCCCTATACGCATAGGCGCACCGGAGGGGGGGCAGGGGGCCGCCCCCCCCCATGAGATCACAGTGCCCTTTTGGCCAAAAGTGCCCTTTTGACCGAAAAGTGCCCTCTTGGCCGGAATGTCCCAAATTTAGCCCAAAAATCACCTGCCTTATGTGCCCCGCCTGTGCCTGTGCCCTTTGAGCCCAAAACTGCCCTTTTGACCTAAAAACGACATTGCCCTGTGCCCTTTCCTGTCCCATGCCTGTCCCAATTAGGTGCCCTTTTGATCTAAAAGTGCCCTGTGCCCTGCCCTGTACCTTGCCCTGTGCCTTGTGCCGTACCGTGAACTCTGCCCTGCCCTGTGTCCTGCCCTATGCCCTGCCCTATGCCCTGCCCTGTGCCCTGCCCTAACCTTCATCTCACGACATAATGCATGCAGGCTGCATGTTTTTCGAAATTTTTTGTAAATACAAGGGTTCGGTGCTATAACATGTAACGTGTCCCATGGAAAATTCACGCCCCCCCGGTCAGCAAACCTTCCAGTGTGCCCCGGGCCGCAAAGTGCCCTTTTGGAGCCGGTCAAGTGCCCTTTTGGAGCCGGCCAAGTGCCCTTTTCGGTCCGGGCCCCCCATGGAAAAATCCTGGGTGCGCGCCTGCCTATAGGGCGCGTGTTTCCACAAAGTTTCACATTCGTGCGACCGGTGGTATATGCTGTGGCCCTGGCTAACTGATCTCGACATGACCCCGGTTCACGGCACGTGGCACGTGCCCACGTGACACGCGCAATGCGAAACCACCGCCATAGTCTGTCCCCGTACCGTCGCATCACGTGTGAAATTTTGAGCGAAATCTGCCCGGCCGTTTTGACACAGCATGCGTCGAAGTGACACATACACATACACACAGACAAACATTTCTCGACAACTTTAGAAAACCGACCGCCATGTATTAAATCTCAGATAGAAATTTATCGTGACTTACGTCACTCTAAATTTTAAGGTACGATTTTGAATTAATGTCGTGTTTCCTCGGTTCAGATCAGCCAACACGTGATGGGAATGAACTGGACCTGATACAACAGTATGGGGACGAAACGAGGGCACAGCTGGTCGTGTCGAGAACGGGCATACAACACGGGTCGAGCAGGGCAATGACAGAGGATGGCGACCGAATTTCACCAGCATGTAGGTGGTAGCCGAAGCGGTATTGTCGAGCAAATCGACTACGGTGTCGTATGCCGTACTCAGATAGTTGACAACAGTACACTGACAAGTGCACTGATAAATTGTGTGGAATCCGTGGGCTTGCATTAATAACTGCACGTGACTGAGCATTTTTTGTGTACTTGTAAACGTGATCCCGACGCTGGATGCAATTAGCAAGGACAGGATAACTCGATACTTAACTATATATTGGTAGTTCAAATAAATATTTCGGATACAAATTTATATCGAAATTAAGAAGAAAAAAAACTGAAAGAACACATTTATAATCAACGCAAGTGCGGTTGCCCATGAATGACCATTCTGTTTTGGGTTTGTCCATGAATTCTTGTGTTAAGACACCAAGAACAGAAACAAACAAATTTATGCTCTTATCCTGACTGGATTATTCGCTTCACTCGTACACGGATGCCTGCCGGTCTACCTGCGCCTTGCAGCCAGGATTGCAGCCAGGATTCCAGTCAAGGAACTTCTTTTCGGTAAGATTGTATTGTATTTGTAGTTGATGAACCGAGCAAACCTGACTGTTTTACGACATTGTTAGGTTTGACAGGAGTTGAATTGTTTCTGAGAACCCACCGAAGAATCGATTGGATCAACGTCACCACTCTTACCTATGACCATGGCCAGAGATATCGGGTGGGGAGGAGGGAGGGGAAACTGGACTCTCCCTGGTTTGGTACCCTGCTAATGTTAATTTGTCCTTTACATATTCAAGCTGAAAAAAATGTATTTTACTAAATTCCAATGTATTTCGGGAAGAACAAGGAGCGTCATTTATTGTACCACAGGAATTGGTGACGCCCCCAACCTGCCCATAGATGATGTTCATGCGCAGGGCTACATAGTTTCATTTATCCTTCTCCGACAGCTATGGTGGAAGTGCTGTTCCCCATTTGCTTTTTGTTAGATATGCTTCTGATTTGCTCTTCGAGGTATCTAGCTATCATGTATTCATGCGAAGCACGTTCTTTTATTTCTGTCGTTTTATTGTTACTAGTTATGGCACTTCGGTACATTTCTGTCCAATCAACCGCGTACAGCAACATTTGTGCTTGGTGCATCTGCTACACCTGATAATTTCCCAACATATTTTGAACCACAAGTGTGCAGCTATCCCGCGCTTGCCAATTCGAAAACAAAATACATTAATTTTGTCCTCCATATACAGAGACTCCACCGAAGGCCACACACAGTCTCAGCACTCACTCCGTCTTCTCATCGTGCCAGCAATGGTAAGCGTGCCGCTCGATTTTTACCCGCATCGGAATGCCGTTTGGTACAATGTTTTGCCGACCAATAGTTTATTTTCATTCATTGTGAAGGTCCTGCGGCCAGCGTGTTGTCCTGTCGCGAATGCGTTTAGTCAGGTTTGTTCGTGTGTGAAATAGTTTCTTGCTCCGAAACCTTGCTAACATCGCGGGGACAGATGTAGTGCCCAATTTACGCAGCAGCTTTTTCGCTTGATGGCAATTATTTCGAAAAATACACTCTCTTTCCCTTGGACATGAACGTTTTATCTTAATCGTCGTTCGGGTCCTGGATCGCCTTATCCGGGGGCCCGGATCGCCTTATCCGGCAACCGGACAAATGTACATAAAGCAAATGTATGTATGGCAGATGTACGTACGCAAATGTACGTAAGCAAATGTACGTAGCCGCAGATGTACGTATGACAATTGTACGCAAGCGCAGATGTACGTATGGGTAATATACGTAAGCGCAATTGTACGTGTGACAAATGTACGTATGCGCAAAAGTACGTATGCGCAATTGTACGTAAACACAAATGTACGTTAACGCAAATGTACGTAAGCGCAAATGTACCTAAACGCGAGTGTACGTAAGCGCAAAAGTACGTATGCACAAATGTACGTATGCGCAAATGTACGTAAGCAAATTTACGTAGCCGCAGATGTACGTATGACAATTGTACGCAAGCGCAAATGCACGTATGGCAATTGTACGTAAGTGCAGATGTGCGCATGCCAAATTTACTTCAGCGCAAATTTAAGTATGGGAAATGTACGTGAGAGGAAATGTAGGTATGGCACATGCACCTAACCAAATGTGCTTAAACGCAAAGGCGCGTATTTCTAAGTGTACGCATGTTGGCTCATACGTACATTTGCTCTTGCATTCTTTTACGTTTACGTACTGTTGCGCTTAGGTACATTTGCGCTCACGTACTTTTGCGCTTACGCACATTTGCGTTTGCGTACACCTGCGTATACTTACATTTACTCTTACGTACATTTGTGCTTACGTACATTTGTGCATACATGCATTTGCGCATACGTACATTTGGGCATACGTACATTTAGCATACGTACATTTGCTCTTACATGCATTTAATCATACGTACTTTTGCGCTTACGTACATTTGCGCATACGTACATTTGCGCTTGCATACATTTGCGCATACGCGCGTTTGCGCATACGTACTTTTGCGCTTACGTACATTTGCGCTTACGTACATTTGCGGATACGTACTTCTGCGCATACCTACCTTTGCGCCTACGTACATTTTCGCGTACGTACATTTGCGCTTAAGTACTTTTGCGCATCCGTACATTTGAGCATACATACTTTTGCGCATACGTACATTCGCTCATACGTACATTTGCCATACGTACATTTGCGTTTACGTACATTAGCTATACGTACATCTGCGCTTACGTACAACTGCCATACGTATATCTGCGCTTACTTACATTTGCTCACGTACATTTGCTTACGTACATCTGCCATACGTACATTTGTCCTTACGTACGTTTGTCTTAGAATCCCTTATCCACTTAAATTACAAGCAAACAGAGCAATGTTATGAACAAGGTATACAGACCGCGTATGAATGCATTGATATGCGGAATGTCAAAACTTCATTGGAAAAGACATTCAGTATTCGGCAATGGCTAGCGATGCTATACTTTTTCACGAAGAAAAACATCACTGAGTTATGACGTCGGCGACCTGGACCTATGCCTGTAGATGTTCATAATGATCCGTACGCACTTGCAAAGGCATTTGAGCTGCCATAGGTGCCCGTAGGCGTACCTATGGGCTAATAAACGTATCAGCGAGCACATGAATGTTCCCGTTCCACTGTTTCCATTCCAAGTTATCTTCTGTTCCATCACGGTGTACACATGTTAGTTGTACTTTAATTGGCTGTTTCACTGTACAGCTTGTGAATGCACTGCTATAGAATATAATTGATGCTTAGCCGCTTCATGCTGGCTAAGCATCAATCCAGCTGAACTGAATTCGAAGCAAATATTAACCTTGCTCATGGATTTTCGTTAAATCTGAGATATATACTTACCTATATATGTATAGGTATGTTTACCACATGTACCAAATATTCCACATGTATACCATATACACATAGAATGCCGTATCTGAAGTGCATTTGGTGTATTCTGATATTGGATTGGACCCATTGGTGGAATCTTAACATGTCGTGGAAACGGCTCAATGCACTCTAAACCTAGGTAATTACCAGGCTCAATGCACCAGAACACAAATGTGTCATGCCAGGCTCGAAACTATTTCCTTTGAAGATAAACGTGCAGCACCGAAAGTGGTTTCTTCCGCTGTATATGATTGGCACATAGCTGGAGTTGCCATTGCGGATTGCAAGGCTAAGATAGACTTTATAGTGCGTATCTAAGCACACAGCTAGGCAGTTGCACACACTAAATGAAGCACAGTCATGGGCTTGACAACCACGTACAGCCATATGTTTGTAGGGTGGTAGGAGGTACACCCACCTGTGCAACTTATTATCATTTAATGGCAATGCGCTTATTTTCCTTAGCCAGCACATGCCCACAGCATTTATGAGACTGATTGTGGCCTTCTTCTGCGATGGCAAGCCATGTAATATCTGGTGCGATCGATTTCCCTTTATTCAGCAATACCTTCCCCTCCTATGAGACTGCACTGTTTGCGTCCCTTCGGTTCTGGCTTCAAAATTGAAGAAATAAAAAAATCAACAATAAAAAAACGTGCTCTGGCCTAAATTACTTAGTTACACTTGCATTTGTGCTGTTGAAAAAATGGCGAAATGACATCAATGTTCATTAATTTCAGGGGAAGCGTGCTTTCCGGCCATATGGCTATCAGAGCGCGCGCCGGGTGCAGTGGCTGGAGCAGCCGTTCCGGCGTCCGCCTCGTCAGGCCGCTGCGGAAGTTCGAGACCAGGTGGGGCCCGGCCTGGTCCATAAGATATTGTGTCTGGGTGATAGTCACCTGGCCGGGTCCCACCTGCCAGATCCACGCCCCGACGTCGTGCTGTGGCAGAACATTACCTTTGTGTTCATGCGTGGCGGTGTCGTCGGCGGTTTGAGGGGGGACACCGTCGCCGACTGGTTTCGGCTGGCGACGGCCCTCCTGGCATGGCGGGAGCCAGCTGCTGTCACCAACAGGCCGGGCGTTTGCCTCCTCTCGATCGGAGGCAACGCCCTCAGCGTCGCCACAGACGCAAACATAGCTGCCGTCGCCGACGACTGTGTTGGCGAATTGCAGCGGTTTGTGGCGGCGTTGCCCCTGATGGCGCAGGCTATGACACTGGTGATCCTCAGTGTCATACCCCGAGTCTCACTGCCGGCAGGTAGGCTACGGGCCTTCCGGCAGCTCTCTGAGCGCTACCGAAGGGTAGCCGTCGAGAACGGCTACCCTTTCGTGGACGTGGAGGAGGTGCTGTCGGCGGCCCACCGCCTCCCTGCCGGTGGTGTGCCTCAGGGGCCGGGCAGCCCCGACGTGCTGGACGCCGCCGCGATGGCTGCTGAGCGCGCCTGGGAGACCGAGTGTATGGCCGAAACCGCCAGGCTCTCTGTGGACGCCCCACCAATGACTCCCACCACGTGGGACGAGGGGGTGTCCACCTCTCCCAGGCGTCTGCTGAGATTCTCAGCGCCGCCGTGAAGAGTGCGATTAAGACTGCTGCCTAGGGTTTCCCACTTGCTTCAAAATTGTGTAATTCCTTATTTCTTACGTGATGACTCTTGCCATAGTTTTCCTGTATTTCTTTAAAGCTTATCAAATAACATTATTTTGGCCTGTGCACAATGCAACTTTGCCATGTAGGTTATTGCTTCTTTCATCAAAAGTACTCATTCTCAAACAAGCGTGCTATTTGACTTCCGTGTTCACTTAGTTCTTTCGTTATTTCGCCATTTATTTTATTTTGCCATCGCACTCTCCGGCCGGCGCTGGGGATAGCTGGTCATCCGGCACAGTCCACAGTCGGCGGTGTGCTCCGGCTCTGCGCCATGGTGGCAGCAAGCCTGGGTCCAGGTCCGTCGCCATGTCTAGGATGGGGAGGGGGTTTTGGGCCCATACCCATCATGCGACCTCTCCTTCCCTCCCCTTCCCCAGCCCCTCAAACCGCCAATGCATCGGTGCATGTGGGTGCCACGGCCTGGTCCGCAGCTGACGGTGACCACAGCCCGACTGATGATATTCAAAAAATACACAGCAATGTTACGGACAGCTGTGTGTTGGAGTAACTGTGGTGTGCGGTATAGGTCGGGGTCAGGCGGCAGTCGACCTGATGCAGCCGGGCATGGTTGCATCGCGGATATGAACCCGAGTGCTCTGAAGTGAGTTGCTTGAAGATGACGGCCAATAATGTTTCGGTGAGCGATCTCCGTAGCTATGACTCGTTGCCAACGAACGACTTTTTGAGATAATGTACACGATTGTCAGCATGGGAACGCTGTCGGAGACCCAACTATCCGTGATTATTGCGGTCCACTGCCAGAGTCCGGTGCTGGGAAACGGATAAAAGTAACGGTACGTCATTGCTTGCATTACCCGGCTCCATGTACCAGCTACACTTTCCCTATTGATTATGGGCACCTACGACATGCCAGGGGTCAGCCATCGCGACGAGAGTGACAAGTATCGTGACTCGCAAAACAAGCTCTGCTTTCCATCCCATCAGCGTCTCGGTAAGACAACATTTTTGATACAAAGTGGTATACACGCATAGCTTAAGCGGTTGTGATTCATACGATACCTTTAAATTTCCCCAATCGAAGCAACTTTTCCTACAATCAAGGCTGCCCAGAAGCATTACGAAACATCATTTTCCGCCTTCTCAACCGGCTCGTTGCATAGACGAATCAGTGGGTTTCTTGGAGCGAACTTCATCGGTTGAAAATTATACAGGTCGCACGTGCTACCACGCCAGCCAATCTACCGTGGGAAGGATTTTATATAAGTGAATATAACTTATGGTGTATGCAGGGCAGTGCAGCTGTTTTATGGTGTGTATGGAAATGAAGTTAAGAAAGGGCAGGGTTATGTCAGATCAAATCTGGTCTACTTTGGTAAGGCCATGCTAGGCTAGGGTAGGGTAGATTGAGGACGACTATATAAAGTAACCAAATGCCAATATTAAGCAAAATAGAGCAACACATCGTCCTGACATATGTATGGCATGACCATTCTTCCGAGACAGAGTATCTATAAAGAGCCATCTTATGCACAGGATTTGTAGTACATGTTTTATGTATCAGGCCGTATACCAATATTAACGAAGTGTATTAATCATCACCCAAACTCTGGTATCGGTCATATTTACATACGAACATAACAAGCAGGGTATGGAGGGTAGGGCAAAAGGGCAGGGTAGATCAATTGAATGGGAAGGGTAGGATTAAATGAGGTCTGCTTGGGTTAGATCACGTCAGGTCATATTAGGTTAGGTTTGGTTTGGTTTGGTTAGGTTTGGTTATATTTTATTAGGCTTGGCTAGGTTTGGTTCGGTTTGTTAAGGTTAGGTTAGGTTTGGTTTGGTTTCGTTTCGTTTGGTTAGGTTAGGTTTGGTTAAGGTTTGATTAGGTTTGGTTGGAATTCGTTTAGGATTGGTTCGGTTTGATTAGGTTTGGTTAGGTTTGGTTAGGTTAGGATTGGTTAGGTTAAGTTAGGCTTTGTTAGGTTTGTTTAGGTTTGTTTATGTTAGGTCAGGTTTGGTTAGATTTGGTTGGGTTTGGATAGGTTTGGTTGTGTTTGGTTAGGTTTGGTTAGGTTTGGTTAGGTTTGGCTAGGGCTGGTTAGGTCTGGCTATGTTTGGTTAGGGGTGGTTAGGTTTAGTTAGGTTAGTTTAAGTTAGGCTAGGTTATGCTAAGCTATGCTAGGCTAGGCCAGATTAGGATGCGTATCCGATGGAGCGCGTGGTGGCTTGGATCGATTTTGAACACACCAACATTATGGGTTGGTGTGCATCTAGTTCAAAATCGTAGATTAAGACTTAGAGTGACGTCAGTCACGATAAGTCTTTATCGGAGATTTATACATGGCGGTCGGTTTTCCAAAGTTGTCGCGAAATGTTTGTCTTGTGTGTTTTTGTCTGTCTGTCTGTCTGTCTGTCTGTCTGTATGTGCCGCTTCAACGCATGCTGTGCGAAAACGGCCGAGCGGATTTCGCTCAAATTTTCACACGTGATTCGCCGGTACGGGGGAAAGATTATGGCGGTGGTTTCGGGTTGTGCGTGTCACGAGCGCACGTGCCACGTGCCGTCAACTGGGGTCATGTCGAAATCAGTTAGCCAGGGCCACAGCATATACCACAGATCGCACGAATGTGAAACTTTGTGCAAACACGCGCCCCACAGGGAAATGCGTGCTTTTGTGGTCGGCGGCCGGGTGCGCCGTACCGTGCGACCGCCAGGCGCGTGCATCTGTTTTGAGGTGGGCACCTACGAGCTCAGAGCGGCGAGTACTAGAGCCATCAAATTTGGTGGACAGATAGCCCGTCACATGGGCTATCCGACAATGTACAATTTGTAGGGGTGGGCGAAGCGTAGCGCGTGCCATGCGCTCCGATTCGAGCGACGCCTCCACTCCTGTTTAACATGGGGCTGAAACTTATCCCGACGAAAAACGCGACCGCCTCCATATTGGCGCCCGACTCGGCTCACATGGTGGCGAACGAGGGATGTGTCACACCACGTGAAAGCCCACAGTATTGGCTACCCGTTGGGCACAATTTCGGTGCGATCGAGTCAGTGTGCTGCACGTGAGCGACACCGATGTGATGGGAGAACGGGTTGCGCCGAAATCCTCCGTCGTCAGTTGGTTTAGCATGTAAAACGGGGATTTTTAAGTCGGAATATGATGAATTTTCGTGCGCCGAATCGGCTCGATTTCAACTGGCATAGCTCGCAAACCAATGGACCGATCGACACCAAACTGACACCACGACACAGCCAAGACAATCTCGAAGCGTGGCAGTGCCAACATTTTTGTCCGCACGTGGCACGTGCGGGAGGAAGGGTGTAAAGAAAAGGCGACCGTTTTCATCGTTTTTCACGATTGGGTCTGGTGCTGGGAAACGGATAAAAGTAACGATACGCCGTTGTTTGCATTGCCCAGGTCCATGTACCGGCTACACTTTTCCCATTGACTATCGGCATCTGCCGTGTGCCAGGGGTCAGCCATCGCGACGAGAGTGTCAGGTGTCGTGACCCGCAAAACAGGCTCTGCTTTCCACCCCATCAGCGTCTCGGTTAGACAACATTTTGGATAAAAAGTGGTATGCACGCATAGCTTGAACAGTTGTGATTCATACGATCCCTATCAATTTTCCCAATCGAAGCAACTTTTCATACAATCAAGGCTGCCCTGAAGCATTACCAAACATCATTTTCCGCCTTCTCAACCGGCTCATTGCATGAGGCAATTCAGTGGGTTTCCTGGAGCGAACTTCATCGGTTGAAAATTATACAGGTCGCACGTGCTACCACGCCAGCCAATCTACCGTGGGAAGGATTTTATATAAGTGAATATAAATTATGGTGTATGCAGGGCAGTACAGCTGTGTTATTGCGTGTATGGAAATGAAGTTAAGAAAGGGCAGGGTTAGGTCAGATCAAATCAGGTCTGCTTTGGTAAGGCCATGCTAGGCTAGGGTAGGTTAGGTTAAGGACGACTATAAAAGGTTACCAAATGCCCATATTTAGCAAAATAGAGCGACACATCGTTCTGATATATGTATGGCATGACCATTCTTCCGAGACAGAGTATATATCAAGAGCCATCTTACGCACAGGATTTGTAGTACATGTTTTATGTATCAGGCCGTATACCAATATTGACTAAGTGTTTTAATCATTACCCAATCTCTGGTATCGGTCATATTTACATACGAACATAACAAGCAGGCGTATGGAGGGTAGGGCAAAAGGGCAGAGTAGGTCAATTGAATGGGAAGGGTAGGGTTAAATGAGGTCTGCTTGGGTTAGGTCAGGTCAGGTCATATTAGGTTGGTTTGGTTTGGTTAGGTTTGGTTAGGTCTAGGTTAGGTCTGGTTAGGTTAGGTTGGTTAGGTTTTGTTTGGTTTGGTTAGGTTTGGTTTTAGGTTTGGTTAGGTTTAGTTAGGTTAGGTTTAGGTTAGGCTAGGTTAGGCTAAGCTATGCTAGGCTAGGCCAGGTTAGGGATGCGTACCCAATGGAGAACATAGTGGCTTGGATCGATTTTGAACACACCAACATGGCAGTGGGGTTGGTGTGCATCTAGTTCAAAATCGTAGATTAAGACTTAGAGTGACGTCAGTCACGATAAGTCTTTATCGGAGATTTATACATGGCGGTCGGTTTTCCAAAGTTGTCGCGAAATGTTTGTCTGTCTGTGTGTGTGTCTGTCTGTCTGTCTGTATGTGCCGCTTCAACGCATGCTGTGCGAAAACGGCCGAGCGGATTTCGCTCAAATTTTCACACGTGGTTCGTCGGTACGGGGGAAAGATTATGGCGGTGGTTTCGGGTTGTGCGTGTCACGAGCGCACGTGCCACGTGCCGTCAACTGGGGTCATGTCGAAATCAGTTAGCCAGGGCCACAGCATATACCACAGGTCGCACGAATGTGAAACTTTGTGCAAACACGCGCCCCACAGGGAACTGCGTGCTTTTGTGGTCGGCGGCCGGGTGCGCCGTACCGTGCGACCGCCGGGCGCGTGCATCTGTTTTGAGTTGGGCACCTCCAAGCTGAGACCGGCGCGTACTGTAGCCATCAAATTTGGTGGACAGATAGCCCGTCACATGGGCTATCCGACAATGTACAATTTGTAGGGGTGGGCGACGCGTAGCGCGTGCTATGCGCTCCGATTCGAGCGACGCCTCCACGTCTGTTTAACATGGGGCTGAGACTCATCCCGACGAAAAACGCCACTGCCTTCATATTGGCACCCGGCTAGGCTCACATCGTGGTGAACGAGGGATGTGTCACACCACGTGAAAGCCCACAGTGTTGGCTACCCTTTGGGTACAATTTCGGTGCGATCGAGTCAGTGTGCTGCACGTGAGCGACACCGATGTGATGGTAGAACAGGTTGCACCGAAATCTTCTGTTGTCAATTGGTTTAACGTGTGAAACGTCGATTTTTACGTCCGAATATAATCAATTTTCGTGCGCCGAATCGGCTCGGTTTCAACCGGCATAGCTCGCAAACAAATGGGCCGATCGAGACCAAACTGACACCACGGTCTGGCCGAGACAATCTTGAAGCGTGGCAGTGCAAACATTTTTGCCGCACGTGGCACGTGCACCCTGAGGAAAGGTGTAAAGAAAAGGTGTCCGTTTTCATCGTTTTTCACGATTGGGTCTGGTGCTGGAAAACGGATGAAAGGGACGGTATGCCGTTGCTTGCATTATCCAGGTCCAGGTACCGGCTACACTTTCCCCATTGACTATGGGCACCTGCCGTGTGCCAGGGGTCAGCCATCGCGACGAGAGTGACAAGTGTCGTGACCGGTAAAACGGGCTCTGCTTTCCATCCCATCAGCGTCTTGGTCAGTTCACATTTTGAATAAAATGTGGCACCAGCGGATAGCGCCAACTGTTGTGATTGCCACGATACCTGTATATTTTCCCCATCGAAACTACATTTCCTGCAATCATGGCTGCCCTGAAGCATTGCCTAACATCATTTTCGGGCCTCTCAACCGGCTCATTGCATCGATGGATCGGTGGGTTTGCTGAAACCAACTTCATCGGTCGAAAATTATGCAGGTCGCACGTGCTTCCACACCAGCCAAACTACCGTTGCAAGGATTCTATATAGATGAATATATTTTATGGTGCATGGAGAGATATACAGCTGTGTTATATGGAATATGGAAAGGAAATTGGAAAAAGGGCAGGGCAAATCAGATCAGCTGACATCTGCTCGGGTCAGGTCATATCGGATCAGGTCATGATAGGCTAGGCTAGGTGTGGTGGTATTGGGTTAGGTTGGGTGGGGTCTGGTTGGGTTAGGTTAAGTTCGGTTAGTGGATATTAATTATCTTCGTGTTGGGTTGGGTCGGATTGGGTTACGTTATGTTCGGTTAGTGCAGATTAATTAACGTCGTGTTTCCTCGGTTCAGATCAGCCAACACGTGATGGGACTGAACTGGACCTGCTACAACAGTATGGGGACGGAACGAGGGCAGCGCTGGTCGTGTCGAGAACGGGCATACAACACGAGTCGGGATGGAGCAGGGCAATGACAGAGGATGGCGACCGAATTTCACCAGCATGTAGGTGGTAGCCGAAGCGTATTGTCGAGCAAATCGACTACGGCGTCGTATGCAGTACTCAGCTAGCTGATAACAGTACACTGACAAGTGCACTGATAAATTGTGTTGAATCCGGGGGCTTGCATTAACACTCGCACGTCCGGCGGTCCGCGCCAACTTCGCATGTCCGGGGGGGGGGCAGATGTCTGCCCCCCCTAAGATCTCGAGAACTATGCTAGGTAGCGACAAACGGAAAACGGCTTTGGATAGCTGGTGATAAGCTCTATCGAAAGTATTTCGGTCATTTTCTCGCTCAGGTCAATATTTAGGTCGCTGGGTCACCATATGTCAAATTCGACCAGATCGGGTGGGACCCTCAGATATTGGCACATATCTCAGGACCTGTAACAGATAGAAACAAACTGCAAATGCTATCCGACAGCCCTTGAAATGTGCTATCGACATGCCCTACGTAATTTAAGGTCAGGTCAACAGATAGGTCACCGAAACAATGACCTCAGGTCAAGGTCATGGGGTAGAGTAGGGAGGTCATGTAATATATCAATCGACTCGTCTTGGCGATAGAAGCACAATGACGGTAATTTCAGCCTTCTAGCTCAATGCATTGCGATATAATGCGCAGAAATGTGCTAGTGATTTCAGGTGACCTCAGCTGACCTTGGTGGGACCACTGAGCCAAAATGTCAGCCATAGCATTGCGAATAGCTTCCAACTACACGCCATAGCGGTTGGAGGTCATTTCGAGAGCAAATATGTAGCCAGGAAACATTTGTATATTTTTCCATAGGCCTATAACGGGTAAACAATGGCCACGACCTGACCTCAGGTCATCGCTACGAAAAAACCGTGATATACATGTTATAGACCCTGATAAGATCATGACGTGATATAAGTTTGAAATCAATCGCCCGAATATTGTGGGAGTGATGCCACCTAGAACTCGGAGGGACGCTAGGTCACTTCGCCTGACCTGGTGACCTGACTTGAGATGACCCAGGGTCAAACATTTCTGAGGATATGCGGAAAAGACCACTGAGCAGCCATGCGAGGTTTGGCCTTGCTAACCCGATTAGTATGGCGGCAAAGTAGGAAAAACCGCAGGGGGGGCCAAGATATCTGCCCACCCGGACGTGCGCGGGTTAATAAAGGCACGTGACTGAGCATTTTTTTGTACTTGTAAACGTTATCCCGACGCTGGATGCATTAGCAAGGGCACGATAACTCGATACTTAATATATATTGGTAGTTCAAATAAATATTTCGGATACAAATTTATATCGAAATTAAGACGAAAAAGAAACAAAAAACTGAAAGAACACATTTATAATCAAAGCAAGGGCGGTTGCCCATGAATGACCATACTTTTTGGGGTTTTTGCCCGACAGCCCTTGAAATGTGCTATCGACATGCGCTGTGTAATTTAAGGTCAGGTCAACAGATAGGTCACCGAAACAATGACCTCAGGTCAAGGTCATGGGGTAGAGTAGGGAGGTCATGTAATATATCAATCGACTCGTCTTGGCGATACAAGCACAATGACGGTAATTTCAGCCTTCTAGCTCAATGCATTGCGATATAATGCGCATAAATGTGCTAGTGATTTCAGGTGACCTCAGCTGACCTTGGTGGGACCACTGAGCCAAAATGTCAGCCATAGCATTGCGAATAGCTTCCAACTACACGCCATAGCGGTTGGAGGTCATTTCGAGAGCAAATATGTAGCCAGGAAACATTTGTATATTTTTCCATAGGCCTATAATGGGTAAGCAATGGCCACGACCTGACCTCAGGTCATCGCTACGAAAAAACCGTGATATACATATTATAGACCCTGATAAGATCATGACGTGATATAAGTTTGAAATCAATCGCCCGAATATTGTGGGAGTGATGCCACCTAGAACTGGGAGGGACGCTAGGTCACTTCGCCTGACCTGGTGACCTGACTTGAGATGACCCAGGGTCAAACATTTCTGAGGATATGCGGAAAAGACCACTGAGCAGCCTTGCGAGGTTTGGCCTTGCTAACCCGATTAGTATGGCGTCAAAGTAGGAAAACCCGCAGGGGGGGCCAGATATCTGCCCCCCCGGACGTGCGCGGGTTAATAAAGGCACGTGACTGAGCATTTTTTTGTACTTGTAAACGTTATGCCGACGCTGGATGCATTAGCAAGGGCACGATAACTCGATACTTAATATATATTGGTAGTTCAAATAAATATTTCGGATACAAATTTATATCGAAATTAAGAAGAAAAAGAAACAAAAAACTGAAAGAACACATTTATAATCAAAGCAAGGGCGGTTGCCCATGAATGACCATACTTTTTTGGGTTTGTCCATGAATTCTTGTGTTCAGACAAGAAGAACAGAAACAAACAAATTTATGCCCTTAATGTTATCGTGATTGGATTATTCGCTTCATTCGTATACGGATACGGCTAGATAGGCCTTGCACGGATACTACTTGGCGGTCTGCCTGCGCCTGCTACTCTTCCAGCCAGGATTCCAGTCAAGAAACTTCTTTTCGGTAAGATTGTATTGTATTTGTAGTTGATGAACCGAGCAAACCTGACTGTTTTATGACATTGCTAGGTTTGACATTGAGTTGAATTGTTTCTGAGAACCCACCGAAGAATCGATTGTATCAACGTCAGCACTCTTACCTATGACCATGGCCAGAGATATTGGGTGGGGAGGAGGGAGGGGAAACTGGACTCCCCTGGTTTGGTACCCTGCTAATGTTAATTTGTCATTTACATACTCAATCTGAAAAAAATGTATTTCAATAATTTCCCATGTATTTTGGGAAGAACAAGGAGCGTCGTTTCTTGTACCACAGGAATTGATCACGCCTCCCAAACTGCTCATGGATGATGTCCATGCGCAGGGCTACATAGTTTCATTTATCCTTCTCCGACAGCTATGGTGGAAGTGCTGTTCCCCATTTGCTTTTTGTTAGATATGCTTCTGATTTGCTCTTCGAGGTATCTAGCTATCATGTATTCATGCGAAGCACGTTCTTTTATTTCTGTCGTTTTATTGTTACTAGTTATGGCACTTCGGTACATTTCTGTCCAATCAACCGCGTACAGCAACATTTGTGCTTGGTGCATCTGCTACACCTGATAATTTCCCAACATATTTTGAACCACAAGTGTGCAGCTATCCCGCGCTTGCCAATTCGAAAACAAAATACATTAATTTTGTCCTCCATATACAGAGACTCCACCGAAGGCCACACACAGTCTCAGCACTCACTCCGTCTTCTCATCGTGCCAGCAATGGTAAGCGTGCCGCTCGATTTTTACCCGCATCGGAAAGCCATTTGGTACAATGTTTTGCCGACCATCGGAATGCCGTTTGGTGATTCGCCGGTACGGGGGAAAGATTATGGCGGTGGTTTCGGGTTGCGCGTGTCACGTGCGCACGTGCCACGTGCCGTCAACTAGGGTCATGTCGAAATCAGTTAGCCAGGGCCACAGCATATACCACAGGTCGCACGAGTATGAAACTTTGTGCAAACACGCGCCCCACAGGGAAATGCGTGCTTTTGTGGTCGGCGGCCGGGTGCGCCGTACCGTGCGACCGCCAGGCGCGTGCATCTGTTTTGAGTTGGGCACCTACGAGCTGAGACAGGCGCGTACTAGAGCCATCAAATTTGGTGGACAGGTACCCCGCCACATGGGCTATCCGGCAATGTACAACTTGTAGGGGTGGGCGAAGCGTAGCGCGTGCTATGCGCTCCGATTTGAGCGACGCCTCCATTCCTGTTCAACATGGGGCTGAGACTTATCCCGACGAAAAACGCCACCGCCTTCATATTGGCGCCCGGCTTGGCTCACATCGTGGTGAAAGAGGCATGTGTCGCACCAGGTTAAAGCCCACAGTGTTGGCTACCCTTTGGGTACAATTTCGGTGCGATCGAGTCAGTGTGCTACACGTGAGCGCCACCGATGTGATGGGAGAACAGGTTGCACCGAAATCTTCTGTTGTCAATTGGTTTAACGTGTGAAACGTGGATTTTTACCTCCGAATATGATCAATTTTCATGCGCCGAATCGGCTCGGTTTCAACCGGCATAGCTGGCAAACAAATGGACAATCTTCAAGCGTGGCAGTGCAAACATTTTTGCCGCAGGTGATACGTGCACCCGGAGGAGGGGTGTAAAGAAATGGCGACCGTTTTCATCGTTTTTCACGATTGGGTCTGGTGCTGGAAAACGGGTGAAAGGGACGGTATGCCGTTGCTTGCATTATCCAGGTCCAGGTACCGGCTACACTTTCCCCATTGACTATGGGCACCTGCCGTGTGCCAGGGGTCAGCCATCGCGACGAGAGTGACAAGTGTCGTGACCGGTAAAACGGGCTCTGCTTTCCATCCCATCAGCGTCTTGGTCAGTTCACATTTTGAATAAAATGTGGCACCAGCGTATAGCGCCAACTGTTGTGATTGCCACGATACCTTTATATTTTCCCCATCGAAACTACATTTCCTGCAATCATGGCTGCCCTGAAGCATTGCCTAACATCATTTTCGGGCCTCTCAACCGGCTCATTGCATCGATGGATCGGTGGGTTTGCTGGAACCAACTTCATCGGTCGAAAATTATGCAGGTCGCACGTGCTTCCACACCAGCCAAACTACCGTTGCAAGGATTCTATATAGATGAATATATCTCATGGTGCATGGAGAGATATACAGCTGTGTTATATGGAATATGGAAAGGAAATTGGAAAAGGGCAGGGCAAATCAGATAAATGAAGTCTGAATAGGTCAGGTCATGTCAGGTCAGGTCCTGTTAGGCTAGGTTAGGTTTTGTTGTATTGGGTCAGGTTATGTTGGGTTGGGTTAGGCTAGGTTAACACGCGCCCTGGAGGGCCTCTGAGAATTACGCGCACTGGAGGGGGGCGGATTCCGCCCCCCCCTAAGATCTCGGCTCCTAGTAAAGCTGGAGGAACGAAATTCGCAGGGTGGATGGGCACGGTAGTGAACTCTATTGTGTGCAATATTCGTGACCTTAGGTCAATATCTTCAAGGTCAAATGAGGTCAGATTGGCAAAATTTTCCGATTTTGCGTGGCTTGGCTTGTCATCGTTATGGATCCCTGTGATTGTGTTTAAATGCTCAAAAATGGGCATGAATGATGTCTTGGACATTACTAATGATGCAATGCAGATGCTAGACCCAACATTTTACCTCAGGTCACCTATATAGCACCACTTTATCAGGTCAGTTACCTGTTCCAGTTACCGGAACCGGCCGCCCGCCCGACTGCTCCGTCGGGCAGCTCGGAGCAATCGGCTTCGTGAAGAAGGGAGTGAAGTACATGAATAAAGTATGGAAACGCAATGACAAACAGTACAAATGACAACCAGTAGTGCATTTATGGCAACATTCCAGTTGATCAAGTTTGGTTCCATTAACCTGTCATGAACTTGACCTGACTTCACCTTGGTGACCTAACATGACCTTGAAACTATACAGCATATCAATATGCATCAAACAAGTCGCTAGTGTTGCCTAGAACACTTCCCTTTTGTCAGTATACTGGAAGCGCATCAGCGCCGATTTTGGTGGTCTGGCGCTAAAACATTTTTTGAATTTAGCGGCCCCTAACTTGAAAAATTTTCCGCCGATTTCAATTTTTCTTGCTTTAAACGACGTGTCGTTCATTTCTAGGCAGGTACACCGAAAATTGCGTATATCGACCGGTAAAATCTGCAGTTATTTGCGAAAAACCGGAGGGGTGGGCGGATTTCGCCCCCCCCCCCTCCAGTGCCCGTGTTAATGCAGATTAGTTAATTTCGTGTTGCATCTGTTCGGAGCAACTTGGGGTGGGGGTATCCTACACGATCTATACATAAGCTATGCATACTTTTACGATCAATCGCTCGTGCTGCCACGCCAGCCAAGCTACCGTGAGAATAATTGGCTAGGTGAATGTAACTTACTCTGCATACGAGGAATTGCAGCTGTGCTATAGGAAGTATGGAAATGAAGGTAGGCGGGAGCAGGGAAGGTCAGATCAAATGATGTTTGCTTAGGTCAGGTCATGTTAGGTTAAGGATAGGATAGGTTAGGTTCGGTTAAGTTATGTCAGGTTAAGTAATGTTAGGTCAGATTACGTTTGGCTAGGTTGGGTTATGATAGGCTAGGATACGTTTGGTCAGGTAAGGGTTGGTTAGGTTGGGTTAGGTTAGTGTATGGTAGCTAATTTTTAGCTACTTCCATTAAAATCTGTTCGGGTAGGGAACATGGGGGTGGGTGTAATCGCCACTGTGTATGCGTTAGCTATGCATTGAGGTACTTTTACGATTTTGAACACACCAACATGGTAGTGGGGTTGGTGTGCATCTAGTTCAAAATCGTAGATTAAGACTTAGAGTGACGTCAGTCACGATAAGTCTTTATCGGAGATTTATACATGGCGGTCGGTTTTCCAAAGTTGTCGCGAAATGTTTGTCTGTGTGTGTGTGTGTGTGTGTGTGTGTGTCTGTCTGTCTGTCTGTCTGTCTGTATGTGCCGCTTCAACGCATGCTGTGCGTAAACGGCCGAGCGGAATTCGCTCAAATTTTCACACGTGATTCGCCGGTACGGGGGAAAGATTATGGCGGTGGTTTCGGGTTGCGCGTGTCACGTGCGCACGTGCCACGTGCCGTCAACTGGGGTCATGACGAAATCAGTTAGCCAGGGCCACAGCATATACCACAGGTCGCACGAATGTGAAACTTTGTGCAAACACGCGTCCCACAGGGAACTGCGTGCTTTTGTGGTCGGCGGCCGGGTGCGCCGTACCGTGCGACCGCCACGCGCGTGCATCTGATTTCAGTTGGGCACCTACGAGCTCAGAGCGGCGCGTACTAGAGCCATCAAATTTGGTGGACAGGTACTCCGTCACATGGGCTATCCGGCAATATACAATTTGTAGGGGTGGGCGAAGCGTAGCGCGTGCTATGCGCTCTGATTCGGGCGACGCCTCCACTCCTGTTTAACATGGGGCTGAGACTTATCCGGACGAAAAACGCCACCGCCTTCATATTGGCGCCCGGCTCGGCTCACATCGTGGTGAACGAGGCATGTGTCACACCACGTGAAAGCCCACAGTGTTGGCTACCCTTTGGGAGCAATTTCGGTGCGATCGAGTCAGTGTGCTGCACGTGAGCGACACCGATGTGATGGTAGAACAGGTTGCACCGAAATCTTCTGTTGTCAATTGGTTTAGCGTGTAAAACGGGGATTTTTTAGTCGGAATATGATCAATTTTCGTGCGCTGAATCGACTCCGTTTCAACCGGCATAGCTCCCAAACAAATGGGCCGATCGACACCAAACCGACACCACGATGTAGCCGAGATAATCTCCAAACGTGGCAGTGCAAACATTTTTGCCGCAGGTGACACGTGCACCCGGAGGAGGGGTGTAAAGGAAAGTCGTCCGTTTTCATCGTTTTTCACGATTGGGTCTGGTGCTGGGAAACGGATGGAAGTGACGGTACACCGTTACTTGCATTACCCAGGTTCATGTACCGGCTACAGTTTTCCCATTCACTATCTACACCTACCATGTGCCAGGTGTCAGCCATCGCGACGAGAGTGACAAGTGTCGTGACCCGAAAAACAGTTTCTGCTTCCCACCGTATCCAAGTCCCTGCCAGGACTCATTTTGGATGGAAAGTAGTATGCACGCATAGCCCCAACTGTTGTGATTCCTGCGATACCTTTCGATTTTCCCCATCTAAAATACTTTTCCTACAATCAAGACTGCCCTGAAGCATTACCAAACGTCATTTTCGGCCTTCTCAGCTGGCTCATTGTATCGATGGATCGGTGGGTTTCCTGGAACCAACTTCATCGGTCGAAAATTATGCAGGTCGCACGTGCTTCCACACCAGCCAAGCTACCGTGAGAAGGATTTTATATCGATGAATATATCTTATGGTGTGTGGAGACATATACAGCTGTGTTATAAGGAATATGGAAAGGAAATTGGAAAAGGGCAAGGCAAATCAGATCAAATGACGTCTGCTTGGGTCAGGTCATGTCGGATCAGGTCATGATAGGCTAGGTTAGGTGTGGTGACATTCGGTTAGGTTGGGTAGGGGTGGGATGGTTTGGGTTGGGTTGGGTTAGGTTAGGTTAATGCAGATTAGTTTATTTCATGTTATCTCGGTTCAGATCAGCTTGGCGGGGGGGGGTATTCTACGCGGTCTATGCGTAATATATGAACACTTTAACGAGCAGTCGCTCGTGCTGCCACGTCACCCAATCTACCGTGAGAAGGATTTGCTAGGGGAAAGTAGCTTACGCTGCATACCGGGAATTGCAGCTGTGCTATAGGGAGTATGTAAATGAAGGTAGGAAAGGGCAGAGGTCAGACCAAAGGTGGATTGCTAAAGGTTAGGTTATGTCATGTTGGGTTAGATTATGTTAGGTTAGGTCACGTTACATTGAGTTATGTTAAGCCAGGTGAGTTTAGCTAATTAATACAGGCCCTGCTTCGCACCCTATCAGAGTCTCTGTCATGTACTATTTTGTATCAAAGTGGTATGCACGCCTGGTCCCAACTGCTGTGCTTCCCACGATACCTTTAGATTTTCCCCATCGAAACTACTTTTCCTATAATCACGGCTGCCCTGAAACACCACCAAACATCATGTTCGACCTTCTCAGCCGGCTTATTGCATGGATGGATCGATGGGTTTGCTGGAGCCAACTTCATCGGGTGCTAATTTTACGGTCGCACGTGCTGTCACACTAGCCAAGCTATCGTGGGAAAGATTCTATACGTGAATGTAACTCGTGGTTCATACAGGAAAATTGTAGCTATGTTAATGCGCGTATGGAAAATATGCTGTGAAAGGGCAGGATAGGTCAGGTTCAATAAAGTCTCCTTGGGTCAGGTCAGGTCAGGTCAAGTTGGGCTGAGGTAGGTTAGGCTAGGTTTTGTTAGGTTTGTTTAGGTTTGGTTAGGTTAGGTTAGGTTATGCTATGATAGGTTAGGCTAGGTTAAGTTAGGCCTATCTAGGATTGGTTAGGCTAGGTTAGTATAGATCATCCAAGTTTGGGTTAACTCAGTTCAAATCCGATCGGGAGCATATTGGCCTGGATCGATTTTGAACACACCAACATGGCAGTGGGGTTGGTGTGCATCTAGTTCAAAATCGTAGATTAAGACTTAGAGTGACGTCAGTCACGATAAGTCTTTATCGGAGATTTATACATGGCGGTCGGTTTTCCAAAGTTGTCGGGAAATGTTTGTCTGTGTGTGTGTGTGTGTGTCTGTCTGTCTGTCTGTCTGTATGTGCCGCTTCAACGCATGCTGTGCGTAAACGGCCGAGCGGATTTCGCTCAAATTTTCACACGTGATTCGCCGGTACGGGGGAAAGATTATGGCGGTGGTTTCGGGTTGCGCGTGTCACGTGCGCACGTGCCACGTGCCGTCAACTGGGGTCATGTCGAAATCAGTTAGCCAGGGCCACAGCATATACCACAGGTCGCACGAATGTGAAACTTTGTGCAAACACGCGTCCCACAGGGAACTGCGTGCTTTTGTGGTCGGCGGCCGGGTGCGCCGTACCGTGCGACCGCCAGGCGCGTGCATCTGTTTTGAGTTGGGCACCTACGAGCTCAGAGCGGCGCGTACTAGAGCCATCAAATTTGGTGGACAGGTACCCCGTCACATGGGCTATCCGGCAATATACAATTTGTAGGGGTGGGCGAAGCGTAGCGCGTGCTATGCGCTCCGATTCGAGCGACGCCTCCACTCCTGTTTAACATGGGGCTGAGACTTATCCCGACGAAAAACGCCACCGCCTTCATATTGGCGCCCGGCTCGGCTCACATCGTAGGAAATGAGGAATGTGTCACACCACGTGAAAGCCCACAGTGTTGGCTACCCTTTGGGTACAATTTCGGTGCGATCGAGTCTGTGTGCTGCACGTGAGCGACACCGATGTGATGGGAGAACGGGTTGCGCCGAAATCCTGCGTCGTCAATTGGCTTAGCATGTAAAACGGGGATTTTTAAGTCGGAATATGATGAATTTTCGTGCGCCGAATCGGCTCGGTTTCAATCGGCATAGCTCGCAAACAAATGGGCCGATCGACACCAAACCGACACCACGGTGTAGCCGAGACAATCTCCAAGCGTGGCAGTGCAAACATTTTTGCCCCACGTGGCACGTGCACCCAGAGGAGGGGTGTAAAGAAAAGGTGTCCACTTTCATCATTTTTCACGATTGGGTCTGGTGCTGGAAAACGGATGAAAGTGACGGTACGCCGTTACTTGCATTACCCAGGTCCATGTACCGGCCACAGTTTTCCCATTCACTATCTACACCTGCCATGAGCCAGGTGTCAGCCATCGCGACGAGAGTGACAAGTGTCGTGACCCGAAAAACGGGTCCTGCTTCCCACCATATCCAAGCCCCTGCCGGGACTCATTTTGGATGGAAAGTAGTATGCACGCATAGCCCCAACTGTTGTGATTCCTGCGATACGTTTAGATTTTCCCCATCTAAAATAATTGTCCTACAATCAAGACTGCCCTGAAGCATTACCAAACGTCATTTTCGGCCTTCTCAGCTGGCTCATTGTATCGATGGATCGGTGGGTTTCCTGGAACCAACTTCATCGGTCGAAAATTATGCAGGTCGCACGTGCTTCCACACCAGCCAAGCTACCGTGGCAAGGATTCTATATAGATGAATATATCTTATGGTGCATGGAGAGATATACAGCTGTGTTATAAGGAATATGGAAAGGAAATTGGAAAAGGGCAAGGCAAATCAGATCAAATGACGTCTGCTTGGGTCAGGTCATGTCGGATCAGGTCGTGATAGGCTAGGTTAGGTGTGGTGGCATTCGGTTAGGTTGGGTTGGGGTGGGCTGGGTTGGGTTAGGCTAGGATAATGCAGATTAGTTTATCTCATGTTATCTCGGTTCAGATCAGCTTGGCGGGGGGGTTATCCTACGCGGTCTATGTGTAATCTATGAATACTTTAACGAGCAGTCGCTCGTGCTGCCACGCCAGCCAAGCTACCGTGAGAAGGATTTGCTAGGGGAAAGTAACTTACGCTGCATACCGGGAATTGCAGCTGTGCAATAGGGAGTATGTAAATGAAGGTAGGAAAGGGCAGAGGTCAGACCAAATGTGGATGGCTAAAGGTTAGGTCATGTTATGTTGGGTTAGATTATGTTAGGTTAGGTCTCGTTACATTGAGTTATGTTAAGCCAGGTGAGTTTAGCTAATTAATACAGGCCCTGCTTCGCACCCTATCAGAGTCTCTGTCATGCACTATTTTGTATCAAAGTGGTATGCACGCCTGGTCCCAACTGCTGTGCTTCCCACGATACCCTTAGATTTTCCCCATCGAAACTACTTTTCCTATAATCAAGGCTGCCCTGAAACACCACCAAACATCATGTTCGACATTCTCAGCCTGCATATTGCATGGATGGATCGATGGGTTTGCCGGAGCCAAGGCTATAGAACACCAGGTAGAACGCTCCGCTTCCCAAAAAGGGAGACGCTTGAGAGGACTATCAATTCTATAAACTTGAGCCGACCAATCAGCGTTTGACGACCTCCGCCGATCGTGGCAATAGCAAAGGCCGTAGGACAAAACTTGTGGAAGGTATTATCCTTATATTATTCCATTTTTTCGTGCTAATTTTCTACAAAGGCATTCTTGCTACTTTAATCTTGATCTTTAATACTACTCTATCACAATGTCACCGCTGATAGGGGAAACAAATTGGCATTTGTGTGGATATCACCGGTTTCGCCGCACTAAAGACAAAATGTGTTTGTTTAGACCGACGGAGGTAGTCAAACGCTGATTGGTCGGCTCAAGCGTCTCCCTTTTTTATTGGACTAAAATGAAGGAGCGCGCCCCCCCCTGGCTGGAGCCAACTTCATCGGGTGCTAATTTTACGGTCGCACGTGCTGTCACACTAGCCAAGCTATCGTGGGAAAGATTCTATACGTGAATGTAACTTGTGGTTCATACAGGAAAATTGTAGCTATATTAATGCGCGTATGGAAAATATGCTGTGAAAGGGCAGGATAGGTCAGGTTCAATAAAGTCTCCTTGTGTCAGGTCAGGTCAGGTCAAGTTACATTTCTTAAACGTGGCTTAAGCAGCATACTGCACATTTTTTTCAAACTTAGTTGCAAAATGTTTGCATCCAGTCTGTGTTATAGGGAAGCTGGGGGATGACAAATGTATGTACTATGTGGCAGGAAGTATTAATATCATAGAAAGCAACCCCATTGAAGCCTCATTTATTGAAGTGAACATTGGAAATTGAAAACAAAAGAAATATGTAGTAATATGTCGGATGTACCTTCGCATGTATCTCCCATAATGACCTTCAGGACATATTAGGAAAGTTGCTAGACAGTCTAGAGAACAGAGGGAAACTTACTATAATTATTGGAGATTACAACTATAACTTTCTTAATATTATATATGAAAGAAATTGCAGACTAATCCTGAATCTCCTCACCTCATTGATTTTGGGCCCATCATCATCATGCAAACATGCATCATCTTATCATAAGTTGAAACAAAGGGTAGAAACTACGGGGTGCAGTGAGCGGCGGCGGCGGCGGCGGTGGCATGGGCGGCGGCGGCGGCGGTGGTGGCGGAGGCTTGGGCGGCATCGGCAGCGGTGGTGGAGGAATATGCGGCGGCGGCGGCGGCGGCGGGGCGGAGGCTGGGCGGCATGTGCTGTGGCGGCGGAGGAATTGGGCGGCAGCGGCGGAGGGTATGCGGTGGCGGCGATGGCATGGGCGGTGGCGGAGGTATGGGTGGCGGCAGGCATGGGCGGTGGCGGAGGCCTGGGCGGCGGCGGAGGAGGAGGCATGGGCGACGGCGGAGGAGGAGGAGGAGGAGGAGGAGGAGGAGGAGGAGGAGGAGGAGGAGGAGGAGGAGGAGGAGGAGGAGGAGGAGGAGGAGGAGGAGGAGGAGGAGGAGGAGGAGGAGGAGGAGGAGGAGGAAGAGGAATTGGCGGCGGCAGCGGCGGAGGCATGGGCGGCGGCGGCGAAGGAAGGGTTGGTAGCAGCATGGGCGGCGGCGGTGGCAGAGGACGCATGGGCAGCGGCGGCGGAGGCGTGGGCGACGGCAGAGGCATGGGTGGCGGCGGCAGAGGACGCATGGGTGGCGCAGGCGGAGGAATGGGCGGCGGCGGTGGCAGGGGGGGCATGTGCTGCGGTGGTGCAGGAGGCATGAGTGTCGGCGAAGGCATGGGCGGCGGCGGAGGTATGGGTGGCGACGAAGGCATGGGTGACTGCGACGGTGGCGGCGGCTGTGAGGGGGACGCCAGACAGCTCGGACAGTAGGCGGCGGCTAGGGCGAGCAGAGGGCGGCCAACGTTTACCACTAGAAGCGTAATAATGTACGTGCTACTTCACACATGCTAAGCCCATGATGCAAAACAGGTGGATCAGTGACGGTGACATTCCATGCCCCACAGGTATGGGTGAAGATCGCTGGCTGGAAAACTTCCGCATGACCAAAGGATCGTTTATGAAACTTGTAGCACTTGTGCGCATCGAGATGGAGCCAAGGGCGACGTCTGTACGAGAGCCAATTCCTCTAGAAGAAAGCGTAGCTATGGCTCTGTACAACCTAGCCAGCAACATGGAGTACAGGGTAACAGCAAATCAGTTCGGCTCCCACAAGTCAATTGTAAGTACTTCTTTGCCGTAAGTGGCTGTAGTTACTCAATATCTCGTCTATTGCCTTTTTTCTGACATTATTTTGTTTAAATGAAATGACACTACCCTTTCGTATAGGTTCGTGCAAGGGGACGGGGGCTCACGTGACCACACGGAGGTTTTCTGCAGGCAAGTAAAATTTGGTGCCCAGTAGCGCGTTGAAATTCGGCATATCCTCCCTCCAAATTTGCAACAAATTGCTGTTCTTTTTATACCCGGAAAAGTACCATCATTAATCACATTTGCTGAATTGGGTGTTGGCGGTAATTTCACGTATATGTGACCTTGTGCTGATCTATCTCCAAGCCAAGTCAGCGAAGTTGCTTAACTGAGCAACACTAATTGTCACTGTTTTCTTAGAATTGATTTCAGCAGATTCTTTTCTGGCAGGTACGAAAACACCTATTGCGCTTCTGCAAGGCTGTGGTCGATGTAATGCGCGACTACATCCAGATGCCGTCTCCTGATGATGCCAGGGAAATAGCCCGACGCTGGGAGAGCAAGTGGGGCTTCCCTCAGGCGTATGGAGCCATCGATGGCACTCACATCCCCATAACAGCTCCAAGGGAAAGCTATCGGGATTACGTGAATCGCAAGGGCTGAAGCTCGGTGCACTTACAAGCTGTGTGCGACGACATATATATGTAAGTACATAACTATTGTTCGGTTGTTCCATGTATGTACAAGACATGCACAGGTATATTTACAGGCCTTTCGCTTGATCTACTCATTTTACTGATTACTGCAATGAGTAAAATAAGTAGACCAAGCGAAAGGCCAGTAAATATACCTGTGCATGTGTTGTACATGTTACTTTACGGTAGCGAATGATCAATTCTGATCGAAGCGCCCTAAAGTCCAAATAAGGAACTGTATTGTACGGTGAAGTGAATCAAAATATCCAGCAAGCAAACAACTTCAGATGGTCTACTCATGTACCTTTTTGCTACCGAATGCTTGGAGAGACGAGGTGTACGAGGGTGTGCTGGGATCCACCAGGATAGCAGTCGAGGAATGTCCTGCATCTCCTAGTACCAAAAAGACCATTATATTTCCACATTTCAACGCTACATTAATAGACGATTGAAAATGAACCACCAACATCATTTTTGGATCCAAAACCGTTCCGGGCCGCGGGCATTGCCACCCACGGCGGGAGGGGCAGCTATGGGCCGCAGTGGGGTATATATAGCCCGCCGCAGTACCCATCCAGATCACCACGCTTCCCACGCGAACCGCAAACATACAAAACGAAGCTAACGTTGTCTTTCCATATTACACATTCGGTTGACCCCCCCCCCTCAAGCTGCAGTCGCGACGCCCCAAAACCGGCTGAATTAGGGTGTACTAGTATGGGGGCTTCATATACTTGTGAGTACTACTCTCCCAAAACATACTAGGCACGGCAGTTTCAATTGTACCTAAATAGTTAATTCTCACAGGTTCCGCAGTGTCAACTGTGGTGCCTGCGGGTTCTGGCATGACGGTGGCGTGCTGAGAACAACTGCCCTGTACCGCCATAGCGACCTGCTGCCAAAGGTATGAGCCCTTAAGCCATGTTTCGTCGAGTGCGGCATCAACTGACCACTCCCCTCCTAATCGAGAACTGGAATAACCAAACACAGCTCAATAACAAATGTCATTTCGAAGTACGACTGACAAAAAGTCGCCTGACCTAGCAGGTAGAGAAGAAGGGGCTTGGCCTTCGTTCTTGCTAAATAGCAAGAACCTTGGGGTGTTTCCACATGTATTGAATCATTTTCGCGCCCAGGGTCTGAGCCTTCGTGGGCTGAACACTATGACTGCGGTGGCGACCACTTCCCGTGGTCTGAGGTACCCCCTTCCCAGTAATGCGTATTCTTTGGGACTGCACTGCACAGCAACCTCATGCGCCAGGAAGTATGTTTAAAAAATGTGGTCTTGTTAAGGACAATTATATGGACCCTTCTAATTTGGGGTCGCAGCCGTATTACCCCGAAAGGTTACAGCTCGCTTGGCGTCATTCGTGTTTAATTCATACATGTAGTGCGTGCCTTTGCACGCATCGCTTTGATCCATATAAGGCTTTTGTCATTTTTTTCAGGAACCGAGAATGATAGGTGTACCAGTGCAGCTCAGCCTGCTCGGTGACCCTGCATACCCGCTGCAACCGTGGCTCATGAAGCCCTACGCCCAAGCTGTGGCTTCTGCGAGAACCCGGGGTCTGACTGCTGAGCAGGAGCGCCTGGAAGCCGAAGAGGAGTATTCAATGTGTATCTTAGCGCTGGGCGCATGGTGATTGAGTGTTCCTTCGGACGGCTGAAGGGGCGGTGGCGGAAGCTGCAGAAGCGTATCGATGCCGATGTCTCGCACGTGCACTTATTGTAACCGCATGTTGTATACTTCACAATTTTTGTGAATCACAGAGGGAGAGATTCAACGACGCCTGGTTGCCTGGTGTCGAAGTTGCACGTGAATACCCCCAGCCAAGCGTCCGATCTCATACTGCGACGTACGAGCGTGACGCAAGGGACGCTAGGGAAGCTATTCGGCTTTACTTAGCGAGAAACTACCCTTTGAGGGAGTCGAGTTTGCGCTTCCCTCGGCAGTGAGTCTGCCGTAGGGGCGGAGCAACAGCCACTTACTATCACGCGTGTGCATCAAACGGGAAACCTGGGACGGAACTTCACCATTTTTAGCGGGATTTGGGGCCGGGGTTAAAGGATTGAATACAATGGCTTAACGAGGTCATTCTTTCCCGTGGAAGCCCATAGGCCTGATGCTAGAATGTCAGCAGCAAGTGGGTCTCGCGCCGCTTCAAAAATATATGGTCCCATTCCTGTACTAACCACAAGCGTGAGTTTTGCAGCGTACCGGCCGCAAACCTTGCGCCGGGTAGGAAGCGATGTGCCGATCGTGTCGTGTTGCCCTAGCATCGTGTCACAGCATTAGGTGCTGCCGTTGAAACACAAGCGCAGCCTCTCGCGCCCCGCAACAGCCGCGTGTGTCATTTGCCGCATAGTCAACGTCACATGATCGTCGTTTCGCAACCATGAATGGAAAACAAACAAAAACAAACATTAACGTGTATACTTGGTTATGCGCAAGCTCGGCTAAGTGAGTGGGGCGTTGGGAGTGGATCACTCGGATCTTGAGTGGGCATTATGCCTACAGTGGCGACCGAGACGGGGATCGGCAACGGTGGCGACCATGTTCTGCTGGGGGGCACGACCTGCGATGGCCTTCATAGCTTCCACTGCCGCGCCCAAGAGTTGACGGCCCGCCCTCATCTCATCCAGAAATTCTCGTCTGAACTCCTCGTCGCGGGCAGCGCGCGCCTCTGCCCTCATTTGCTCCTGCTGTTCATAACGCTCCAAGCGCTCCACCGACGCTATGAGTCTGTCCTTGTGTGATGTTGTTGCGTGTCGCCGAGCCTGTGGCTGCTGTACAGCTCTCGGTGTGCGGCTCAGGCCGACGTCATCTCCCAGGAGACTCGTGGAGGCACTCTGCGGAGTTGCGGGAAGCCGAGTTGGGTGGCGCTGGCGGCTGGTGGAGGGTTCACTTGCTCGTGATGCAGCCGTACTTGGGCCAGAGGTGACCACCTCTGGCTCAACCTCAGATGAGGATGACGAAGACAAGGATCGGGCGGATGAGAAATTTGAGTGTTGGCCTGGGGGTGGGCGGTTGGTAATTGCTGATGGGGAGTTGTCAACTGCGCTGCTGGGTGGGCGGGGAGATGGCTGTGGTGCAGTGCCGACGGTAGGTGGCATCGCGGGCAGGTGTCGGTCAGGTGCAGCGGCGACTGAGGGGCCCGGAAGGTTTATCCCAAGCTCAGCCTGCGTCAGCTCAACTATGGTCGACATTTCATCCGTGTCCAGCATCTGGGAGACCTGGCCTCCAAAGATCACGAAGGGATGTTCTTCTCCTGCAAAAAAAAACATGAATAATTACACGTCTAACTGGAACGGGCGGCTCAACAAACACGCATAATCATGCAAACATGCATCATCTTATATCATAAGTTGAAACAAAGGGTAGTAACTACGGGGTGCAGTGAGCGGCGGCGACGGTGGCGGCATTGGCGGCGGTGGGGGCATGGGCGACGACGGCGGTGGCGGAGGCTTGGGCGTCATCGGCGGCTGAGGAATGAGCGGCGGTGGTGGACGAATGTGCGGCGGCAGGGGCGGAGGGGGCATGGGCTGTGGCGGCGGAGGCCTGGGCGGCAGCGGCGAAGGCATGGGTGGCGGCGATGGCATGGGCGGCGGCGGAGGAGGAGGAGGAATTGGCGGCAACAACGGCGGAGGCATGGGCGGCGGCGGCGAAGGAAGAGTTGGCGACGGCGGTGGCAGAGGACGCATGGGCAGCGGCGGCGGCGAAGGCGTGGGCGGCGGCGGCAGAGGACGCCTAGGTGGCGAAGGCGGAGACATGGACGGCGGCGGTGGCGGAGGGGGCATGGGCCGCGGTGGCGGAGGCATGAGTGGCGGCGAAGGCATGGGCGGCGGCGGAGGCATGAGTGGCGACGAAGGCATGGGCGGAGGCGGCGGCGGCAGAGGACGCATGGGCGGCGGCGGCGGCGGCAGAGGACGCATGGGCGGCGGCGGCGGCGGCGGCGGCGGCGGCGGCGGCGGCGGCGGCGGCGGCGGCGGCGAAGGCGTGGGTGACGGCGGAGGCATGGGCGGGGGCGGCTGTGGAGGAGGAGGAGGAGGATTTGGCAGCGGCAGCGGCGGCTGTGAGGGCGACACCAGGCAGCTTGGACAGTAGGCGGCGGTGAAGGGAAGCAGTGGGCGAGGGCGGAGGAGAGCAGTGAGTGGCAGCGAACAGTGGGCGGTGGCGGCAGGCAGCGATGACGGGCAAAATTTGTGTGGGGTTTGCAATCCCCTCCTATACCAGGCGGATAATACAGTAATACATGATGTGATACAATCATCAGGATATTGGCTTATAATTGAATTTGAAGGACACAAGGGGTATTTTAAATGACATTATTGCCATGGTCAATTTCGACATTATATCATACTCGTGTCGACGTCTCATATTGAACGAGAATCCATCATTTTAACACTATGATAATACAATAAATACGGGAAGTCATAACGTGCTGCTCTCACCTTCCGGGGTTGACATCACTTGCTCGTTAAAAGTCAGGTCTACTGCCGTGGCACTGACGTTTGCAGCCGGTCGTCCTCCCAGGAGACGATCCAGGATGTCCTGGTTCGGCAGTTCATCAGCTCCAGCTCCGGAATGTCCCAGGTGTTTTCTGTGATTGTTGTACTTGATTCGGAGTGCTTTGAGCTTGTTACGGCATATACCCGATGGGCGGTCATACCCCTTCGTGGCTAGGGTCTCGGATATGTGCTGGAATATCTGGGGAAATACACATAGTGTAACTATGCATAGTGCGAGGAACAAGCTATGCCACAGCAACAAAGCATGCAGAAGGCCATACGCCTGGGTGGAGCAGCTTCAAAATTACTGGTGGGGCCCAATGCACGTAGTACATTTTTTTCGTTCCCGTTGGTGGGAACGAGGGAGGGGAGAGGAAGCGTATGGTCCAGTTAGGTGAACCTATGGTCTTTGGCGTTACGTGAACCTATGGCGAGGGAACGGGGATGCCATCTTCTTGTATAGGGATGCCCGCCGAAAACTGATGGGGCACGATATCCGTGCCACCTTCCTTGACTCCTACCCCAATGCCCCCTATAATAGGCATATGCAAAAATTTGGCAAATATTAAGCACCTTTAGTTGCTACTTTAGTGACAATGTGAAAACGCCATTGGAAATTGTTCTATCCCCTCCTCTCCCCCCCTTTCCAAAAGACAAAAAAAAAAAAAAAAAGGGCAAGAAAAAAAAAAAAAAAAAAAAAAAAAAAAAAAAAAAACAACCGGTCCGCTCTCGACTCCTCACGCCACCCGACTGCCGCCGGCCGGCGGGGTCACCGGATGACCCCTCTGCCGGCTGGGCGTAAACCCCGAGTTCCTCACTCGGCCGCTGATGGGCTGTGCTCAGGACACAACACCCACCCCTTTAACACATCTACATCTCCTCAATCAGACGTTTGGGCGTTCGCGTGGCCCTGTCCGATCGCCGAGGCCGTGGGACGCCCGGTCCCACCGATACCGCGGCACCACGCGCAATCCCGCCGGCGGCACTCGCATTGGCGGCTATCTCCGCATCAGCTGCACGGCCACCAGCGTCAGCGCCGTGGGCGAGCGGCTCCGCGCGACGCTGCTTGCGTACGTCTGTCGCCACCTGCCGCACTGCTGCTGCGGTCGCCGACGCCCGGGAAGCCTCCGGGGTCCCGTCCTCCTCGTTTCCGCGCCCGCCAGCTGACCGCGCTCGCCATCCGTGGTGGTGGCATTCTCGCTGCCCTGCCGTCGTCTGCGCTCACCACTCGCCGTCCCCTGCCGCCCTCCGGGACGGGGCGCTCGGCGCACGCTCGCCGGCGTCCGCGCAGTCGCACCGCTACGGACGATTTGCGGTGCCGCGATCGCGGGCTCGCGAGCTGCAGCAGCACACGCGTCCAGCCTGGTGGCGCACCGGTCCGCGCTCGGTGCTGTTTCCGTTGTCGCCTCGATCCGTGGCGGGTGCGTCACCTCGCTGCTCCGCCGCCAGCAGTTGGTCAACGTGGCGAGACCAGATAGCGTGCCCCACGTCCACTTCGTAGGACGCGGGACCGGGGCGTGCGACAACTGTCCCGCGCACCCACTTACTCGCGCCGGTGTAACACCGCGCCCACACGGCTGCCCCTAGCCGAAATTCTCTCAACCTGCCACCTGCTGATTCCTGCAGCCGCTGGCCGGCCTCTTGTAGGGCTGTGTCCGCACTCGGCACCAGCGGGTTTAGCCGTGTGCGGATGTCCCGGCCGTACAGATTTCTGCTGGCGTACGCCCTGTGGCCGCATGCGGAGTCGCCCTATAGGCCATCAGTGCGCGGGCCAACGCGAGGTCCACTCCGCCGCCCGCAGCCACGGTCGTCCTCGGGCGTTCTTCAACGTGCCGACCGCCCGCTCCGCTAACCCGTTGGATGAGGCGTGGTACGGGCGACGCGAACGTGACGAATGCCGTTGGCTCGCATGAAAGTGGCGAACTCGTGGCTGGCGAACTGAGGGCCGTTGTCAGTACTACTTGCGTGGCGCCCCAGCCGAGCGAACATGTCCTCATTACGGCCACTGTCGGCCGGCCGTCGTTGTTTCTCGGTACCGCCTCCAGCACTTGGAATAGCTGTCCACGACGACGAGGAAGCTACGCCCAACATCGGGCCCATGAAGTCGGCATGGATGCGCTGCCACGGCCCGCTGGCGGGCTCCCAGGCGTGCAAGCCGCGTGAGGGGGCGGACCTTGGCATACTCCGCCCCTTCGGGCAGAATGGCATTACTGCCAATCGCCAGCTTCGGTTCCTGCCACTGTTCTGCTGCACTAGCTTACCTTGCTCTGCTGATGGCAGTTGCGACGCATATGTCCAATCCGTCCACACTCGAAACACCGCAGACCCTTGACCCTGCTCTGCCCTGCTTCCTCCGGGCAGTCCGCTTCCAATGACCGTACTGCCCACACTTGAAGCAGGCCTTCTTTCATGTGGGCCCTACCTGGCGCTGGTTTCGGGTGCTGTGGCTGAACTGCCTGAACCTGCTGTTGTGGCTGGTACTCCCCTGGCCTGCTCCGTACCGTTTGCGTCTGCTCGCTGTCGCGCCGGGCGCCTGGGTCCCCATCCCTTCTGCGCACGCTGGGCGCTTCTCCTGGCGGACCTGCTGCCTGCTGGCCTGATCCTGAGGCGTTTGTAGCTGCTCCGGAAGTTACACCTCCTGCCGCCAACGCAGCCGTGCGGGAAGCCTTCAGGATTCCCCTCTTGCATCCGTATGCGCCGGACGCCATCCTCTCGCGATGGCGTTCGCTCTGGTGCAAGGTGGCCCGTGCGGGACGCATGTAGCATACCCTTGCACCCCGTGGTGCTGGCGCGTGGTATATACCTCCTGCATCGGACCCGCGGTGCAGGAGCACTGCCGTCTTCCGCCCCTCGCCCATGTCCAGTGCGCCAGTAGATCTCGACGCTTGCGCCACCGCTCGAGTCATGGCCGATCTGATGGGTGACACCGCCGGCGACCCGGCGCGTAGCCATGCGATGTAGTCACGGTCACGCGCCGACCGGCGTCCTCCCGTGCGCTGCACGCACGCACCGCACGCACGCACCGCCCACCCCCGGCCACTGGCCTTGGTTCGGTCGCCGAAATACTCCTAATTGCATACTGCAAACGTTTATAAGAACAGTGTCTGACATTACTAGAAAGACACTCTAAACATATTACTATTCGTACAAAGTCAAGTTGGATTAAAAACGAAAGCAAAACAGACACCAAGGTGGATATCCTGTGGCTCAGATGCTTCCCCTTCATGTGGATTGGAGGCAGTACATTGAAGTTGATTGAACATAGATGTCCAGACACCACAACAAAAAATATTCAACTTGAAAACTTAATGTTCTTTAGAACTGTGTGTTGTCCAGAATAAAAATACTGCTGTAATTATTGGATCTCAAAATCATAATACTGATATGAAAGGAAATGTAAGGAGTAACAACATTTGCTGGGAATAACTGATAAATTTGGTAGCCATTTTCAGCACATGCTCAATTCCTGCATACAGGAGAAACAGCTAATATAAGCCAATATGATGTGCTTCTAGCAATGGAATGACTAGCTTCCCTGACTACAATGCCATTTTCAGTCCGAATAAAAAAATGCAATCATGAAGAAGCAAAAACAAAACTGTGCCCCTCTAGTGAGGACTATTCTCAGTAAGCACAGCTCCAAATCAACACAATTGTTCCATTCGATATTATATCACCAATGCATTATGGCAACAAAGTTCTATTCAGGTCAATGTCAAGCTCAGTATGTAACTTATGGGTTGGATGGTGACTTCGCAAGTTCTGAAAATGGACAAGGTGTATGTCTTTCAGATAAAAGTAGAAAGCTGCACCTAAAATGAAATCCTCCACAATGACAGAATTTCCATGGGGGACTTTTCACTCTTTCTATTCTTCAGACAGATTTTAGACAATGGCACAGCATGCTTGATGCATGTCTAGCTGAGCCAAATCATGCCTAAGGCACAATCGATCTTCAGTATGCTTTTAACGTGGGAGCTTGCATAGTTAATATGCTACAATTTACCATGTTGCATTCCAGGGATTCCAATCCTGCCACATATGCCACACAACCCCAAGGGACACATGGAAGTGCAGAGCCACCTTTGAGCAAAAGAAAGTCACTGCCTTTTTTCCCATGTATGTGCCTGTTCCCCATACATATGCAGTTGCTCTGCCTAACTCCCAGCAAAACCAGTTTGTACACCACTACACCAGTTTGTAACAGAACCAACTAGGCAGGGCTCATTCTTGGACCTTGTCTTCTCGGATTTAAGTGATTTAGTTCAAGACTTGACTGTAGGAGAAACTCTGGGAAGAAGTGACCATAACATAGTGAGATTCAAGGCACATGTAGCAGGGACAATCAAGGATAATTGGGCAAAGGTTCCAAATTTTAACAGGGCAGACTTTGACTGCATGAGAGCAGCTTTAAGTGCCATAAAATGGGAAGAAGAATTCTCCGATTTAAATGCCTGTGAAATGTGGGAAAAGTTCAAATCTTACTTGAGGGAAATTCAGATTAGACATGTCCCCCAAAAGCAAAGGCGCAAAAGATGAGTAGGAAAGCCAGCATGGCTTACACCAGATTTGACAAAAGCAATTAAGGCTAAGAAAGATGCATTTAGAGTATTTAAGGAAGCTTCAAATATAGTAAATCTAAGGTTGTATCAAAAAGCTAGAGACGCTGTGAAACAGAAAACCAGAGCAGCAAAACGAGCAAAAGAATTGGATTTGGCTAGGAACTGTAATGGGGACAGTAAAAAGTTCTTTAGTTTCTACAAGCTAAGTAAAGTTTCAAGCACAATTGGTCCACTGGAAGTAAATGGGATTATTTTGAGTGAGGATAGTGAGATGGTTGAGGAATTGAGCAAGCAGTTTAAATCAGTGTTTACATTGGAGGATGTGACAAATCTGCCAACTATGAACCACAGCCCAGCAACAGGTGATCAGTTACATGATGTTGATTTCATTGACAGTGATGTTGTTTTGAATTATGTCAGGAAAATAAAGCCAAACAAGGCAGCAGGACCTGATGGAATCTATGCTAGGGTATTGCGGGAAGCTGAAAAAGAATTGGCAATTCCACTCAGTATAATATTTTGTAGATCAGTTTCACAAAATGAAATTCCAACCGATTGGAAAAGGGCAAATGTAGTTCCTATTTTCAAGAAAGGAGAAAGAGGGAAAGTTGAAAACTATAGGCCAGTAAGCCTCACATCACTAGTCTGCAAGGTACTTGAATCAATTATCAAGGATAGAATAGTTAGTTTTCTGGAAGGAAACAGAGTGATTCAAGATACTCAACATGGGTTTAGAAAAGGGCGATCGTGTCTCACAAATCTCTTGGACTTTTTTAATTTTGCTACAGAACAATTTGATAAGGGAAATCAGGTTGATGTAGCATATCTTGACTTTAGTAAGGCCTTTGACAAGGTACCTCATAAACGGTTAATGATGCAGCTTCAGGTCCATGGTATTGTGGGTAACATCCTAAAATGGATAGGGTTGTGGCTTTCAGATAGACAGAAGAGAGTGATGCTAAATGGTACAAAATCATCATGGCAAAATGTTCTTAGTGGAGTCCCCCAAGGGTCAGTACTGGGACCACTATTGTTCATTATGTTTGTAAATAACATTGAAAGTGGCCTAAGCAGTAAGGTTTTGAAATTTGCAGATGATTTGAAGGTCTTTAGGGCAATAACAGGGCACAATGAGCAGGTCTTGCTGCAGAAAGACTTAGACGAGCTTGTGAAGTGGTCCGAAAAATGGCAAATGAAATTTAATTTTGATAAGTGCAAAATCATGCATGTAGGTAGGCAGCATATCAAGGCTCCATACTTGATGGGTGGCCAAGTACTATCTGTGACTCAGCAGGAGAAGGACTTAGGTGTTATTTTTAACACAAAATTGGGGGCATCAGAACAGACCAAAGAAGCCAGGAAGAAGGCACTAAGAATGCTTGGGGCAATAAATAGGAATGTATCATACAAAAGTGAGGAAGTCATCAGGAAGCTTTATTGTGCATATGTCAGGCCACATCTGGAATATTGTGTCCAAGCTTGGTCCCCTAGTTATGAAAAAGATTGTTGGCTTTTAGAGAGAGTACAAAAGAGGGCAACAAAAATGGTGAATGGTATGGGCAACCTGGCATATGAGGAAAGATTGAAGAAATTGAATATGTTTTCACTTAGATATAGAAGGCTGAGAGGAGATCTCATCGAGGTCTTTAAATTTGTTCATGGTCAGGAACAGGGTTATCTCAGGGAACTGTTTGAATTTAACAGAAATGATGCAATTAGAGGTCATCAATTCAAAATTAAAGTTAATCACAGCAGGACAAGGTTAAGACAGTCCTTCTTCACCAACAGGGTAGTAGAACACTGGAACCAGCTGCCAGAAACCATTGTCAGTAGCAACACACTGAACATCTTTAAGAACAGCATAGACAATCATTATAAGAATAGGGGGCTTGTTTTTCTGTATTCCAGGGAGAGTTGATCAACACATTTGCACTGGCACCATTGGTGAACACACGTGGACAGTCACTGAAATTGGCTCACAGGCGTGCATCAGTGGATTGTAGGAATATATTTTTTTAGTCTCAGATGCTGTGCCACTTGGAACTCATTGCCTGATGATGTGGTAGCCTTAACGGACCTGGGTGCATTTCAAGCTGCATTGCACTCAAATCTCTGCACATTGTTAATATTGTTACACTCACTGCTCTGCCCTCGTCGCGACCGGTCGTGTTTTTGCGCTCCCGTGACGAGGGAAAACCGTGAGTAAAAGATTGGGCACAGGTGGTTAGTGGAGGGAGGATTTGTTCTATTGTAGGCCTAGGTTAAGAAGGAGCGGTTATATTGGTTAAATTGAGTATATTAGACTTATCCTAGGTATTCTAAGCTTCTATAATTATCGATCGGCCACGTGGACGTTTGTAGACGGGTGGAGCGGCCACGTGGCTTAGGTTTCTGTTAGCATAGAGGAATAAGTTTGTGTTATTGTATAGGTATCTAGGCTTTTGATTATATTAGTGTTTAGTTTGGTTTAGTTGGAGTTTGCAGCTGGTGGTAGGTATTTAGCAATTACTTCTGTGCATATATTTGCATAGTTTTATGTCATAAGTTTCTTTTTAACAAGCAGATTTTTAGCTTCTAGAATTTTCGATCGGCCACGTGGACGCTTTGTAGACGGGTGGAGCGGCCACGTGGCTTAGGTTTCTGTTAGCATAGAGGAATAAGTCTGCGTCCACTTGGTGTTTAACCCTTTGCCTGCCGAAGTGTGTAAATCGAGTAACTTTCTGGCCAACCCCTGACTGCCGCAAAACGAGTAACTCTGTGTAATTCCTTCCACTCGTGCCGTGGGCGGGACTGGGTGATTCGCCTTGTCAAGGACCAGTGATCGATGGGTTGGCGGCACCATTCATGGCGGGCCTGACTGGTGGGGTCAGAATTCCATCACACCATTCGGCAGGGGGTAATTAGGATCGTGTTTCGGCATGATTCTCATTGAAAATGACGGCTCTCTTCCATTCATGCTTGTGAAAGGTGCATCCAGCTCACCAAGACCTGTCATTTGATATAAAGCATGATATAAATAATCCGGCATATGCATCCATGTTATTCACGTTGTGTACCTGTTTTCCGACTTACTTACATGTTGTTACGTATGCGATGGTAGGTCTCAGTAAGAAAAGGCCAAAGCATCTCTACCTCAGAATAATGCAATAATGCATTTCAGCATCACTCTAAATTCATATATATATATATTATATATATATATATATATATATATATATATATATATATATATATATATATATGTATACACACGCTGGTGGCTTGGTATTGACATCACCTCGTCAACTTGGCAGTGGGCGGCTCGGCGATAGTGCACAATTTGTGGGCTAGAAAGTGAACTAAATGTATATTGAGTGTGGAATGCGATATGTCTATTATAATGTACATATATGTGTGTTGTCAGTCCAATTCGCGGAATCTGTCACTGATCATGCTGCCGCATACCTATGTTTCAAGGCATGGCAAGGTTAGGGATATATTTTGAACAGAACACCGTAATTCCTTTCTGAGAAACGCATAACGGAGCGTCAAACACAAATATATTTGCCTCGCATCTGCTTACTCACGGAAAGTAATCATTAACGGCATACGATTCGCTGAAGTGATGGCAGTCTTTGAAATGAAATGAAACACGGGTGCGTACGGGTAACTACACAATGTGTTGTCGCCGCTCACTGTCGCTGGTATGCTTCCTAAACTTAGGAAAGCACGACTCGCAAAGTGCTGACACGCACCCCGATACTGCACATGTTGTTTTCACGCGCTCTTTGCACATATTGCACAATCTCGTCGGATATCTGGTCTTTCCATAGTTCTGTGAGGTGGAGTGAATGGAGCTGAATAGGTAATGCAGATAGACATTGATGAGTGTGGGGATGTTGGTGGATGTATTCTTGGGAATTATGGATGTGGTGTTGGTTGGGGTGAGGAGTGTCGTTTCGCCAGGGTTATGGTATTTTCCCTTTATGAACATCAAATAGGACTTCTGCTAGTAGGTGTGCATTGTGTAGGTTCCTTTAGGGTGGTCCCTCAGCGAACACATTCACGGCTAGAACAAGCATTGAACAACAGTGCATAAATGACAATGCAACAATGACAATGCATAAATCATGCAAAACCTTCAAATTCCACGCCCCCATGGTTTTCGCTGCGGTGTACAGTTTTGTAAATGACGTCGTTGGGAAGGTACTGAAGCTAGCTCTAATCATGCAGGCTGTAATCACTGAAAACAAGTTTGTAGGAGGAAAATGCATTTGAAAAAGTAATTCCTCCCATTTGATATGGGGGCATGGGTGTTGTTTTGTATGCTTGTGAGGACGAATTTGCCCCTTCAATGTTGGCTTGCCCCATGGGCAATGAACCCCATGCCCATATTTCTGAAAATTATTGGGGGATCAGTGGCGTACCTAGAATTTGCATCTGGGGTGGGGGCAAACGTATTTGGATGGGGCCCACTTACCTCCATTAGAAAAGTCCTCGGATTTCGACCACTATTGTTTTCCAAAGGGGACGTTTTTAAACAAAATAATTAGTGACCAACTGAATTGTTCTGTGGAGGGGCCTCATCTATCACCACCGTTTCTGAGTCATCGGATTGCATCCCTAACATTCCACCCTGTTCGAAGGTTTTCTTTTGGTATGCCTTGATAAGTCACCTCACACTGCTGAACTTACACCTATGCAAATCACCTTAAAATGTAAATTTCCCAAATTCAGGCATTCCAGTTCAAAGCGCCCGGTCACCAAGACGCGTGCACGAACGGTGGTTCGTGCACGTGCACACCCATCTTGCGCATTCGGGGCAATCGCCACACTTCGTGCGATGCTACGGTTTTTCTAGGCCTCCTACGTTTGGATAATTGCTGCCAAATGCTAGACTTGCGCCATATTTGACGCGATGGAATGCTTCGTATGAGCGTTTGCTGCGAAAATGATATTAATCAAATTCGATCGTTAGTTCTCTACTTCCAACATTTCCTGGTGATTAAGAAATGTGGATACCTGTTGAGCCTTGATGCACCTCATATCTTTGGTCAAATATTCTCCCAGATTGACTACCGAACCGAGGCCCTGTCTCGGTGTTCTTTTTTTGGACCTGTTGAGTCTTTCTTCGTCTACGGATGTGTCTTAGGGCTGCAATTGATGTATAATAGGTGTCCAACACATTTTCTAAACCCCTGCTCGTTTTAGGGTATGCTGCTTTTTGTGCACCGATAATTTGTTTTAGGTACCTGGACGTTTTCGAAGATCCAGATTTGTAAATCTAGTGCCCCCCGGTCTATTTGTTCTTTTTGGTACCATGTTGTTTTTTGCGGCCCCAGCCTCATTTTCAGGCCCTTATGCGGTCGCATGGCCCCTGTGTGCTTTGAGAGCTTCCGGTGTATATTTTTAGAGCTCTCGATGTGCATATATGGCTGCAGCGCATGTTTTAAGGCTCTGTCGTTTTTTGCGAGACTGTGTGTTTTGGAGGGCCAGGTGCATTTTCGGCTCCCGTTGGGATCCCGCTGTGCTTAATTGGCGCCTCTGGCGCACATTTATGGGGCCCCAGTACGATTTTTTTGGCTTCGATGCGATTTTTAGGGGTCCCGGTGCGACTTTTCGCGCCAAGGCACGTGATGCCGGGGACCCAACTCCAGTCGTCTGGGCTCGATGTGATTTTTGTGGATTTTTGCTGGATTTTTTTAAAAGTCAGGATCCCGGCCTGATTTTTCGGGCCCCTGCTGCCATGTTTGGGTATCCCGCCTCGATTTTTCTAGCTCCGGTACGATTTATTTTCTGGGCCGTACACGATTTGTGAAGGTATCTGGCGCTATGTTCGGTGCTTCAGAACCATTTTTTCCGACTTTGACATTTATTTTTTTCGGAATCCGTCCTTATTTCGGAAGGCACCAGCTTGATTTTTTTTTTGCTGGTACCGTTGCGATTTTTGTGGTCACACTGTGCTTATATGGGACCCTAGACGCCAATTTTGGGGAGCCCCGACGTGAATTCTTTATGCCCAGACCAAAATTTTGGGATCACCGACGGGAATTGTGGGTCCCGAGCGCGATATTTTGGGGACCGGTTGGAGTTTGCGGGGCGCGTTGTACTGAGTTCTGTCCCCAATGCGATTTTGGCGCTTCCTGTTGCACATTTTCGGGCCTCAGAGCGAGTTTTCTGGGGACCGCTGGTTTTATTTGGAGACCCCTACGCGAATTCTGGTGAACCGACGCAAATTTTGGTGGCCACAGCGCAATTTTTAGGGGCCCGGCATGATTCTTTGGAGCTTGCCCTTCTCAGAGGGGAGAGGTATTTGCCCCTTTGATATGCCACTGCGGCTACTGAAGGAGCTTTTTTGCCGATGGCACCTTTCGGAGTAGAAAAGCCATTCGGATAATTATTTTCCGGACTTGTTCTGAATTTTCCGGTGCTGGGGTCGATTCGATCGAGTCTCGTGATCTTTTTGAAGATCGAGTTCTATTTTTTAAAGGCACTTGTGGGATATTTCTAGGCCCCGGTACGATTCTTCGGTACCCCGGTGCAATGTTTTTTGGTGTCCTGACACGTTTTTTCCGGGCATAGCTGGTTTTTGGGGGACTTTGACCCGATTTTTGATGCCGCAGAGTGACATTCGGGGTAAGAATTCAGTTTTTTTAGGGGGGGAGGAGGGGCAGCTGGAACTTTTGTGGCCCGGAGCGACAATTTGTGGCTCCAGTGTGATCTTCAAGGGCTGCGACGCGACTTTAAAAAAAAAAATTCAAGTGTGAGCTTTTGGGCTCCGACGTCATTTGCTTGGATCCCATACGCGAGTTTTAGCGGCCTCGACACTTCTTGGAGGTCCAACACGTTTTGGGGACTTTTGGCGTTATGGTTGGAGCCCCAGGGTGATTATCCATGTCCGGATTGTTTTTCGTTTCCCAGTCTCCATTTGCTATGGTCCCGATGAGACTCTTGGGGCTCGGTACGACCTGTCGTGTCCCTAACCTGATTTTCAGGTCCCGGGCATGACTTTTTGATACCCCCGGGTTCAGCGTGATTTTCAGGGGCTCCAGCTCTTTTGAGGCTCAAATCGTGATTTTCAAGTACCCCGGCTCGACTTTGTTTTGGCGACCCCAGTGTGATTTTCATGAGCCAAGACGCGAACTTTTGAGGCACCGAACGTAATATTACGGCATGGAAGTGGTGACTTCCCCCGCTGCCCCCCCCCCCCCCAGGTGGCGGCGCCCCTGGTTACAACAGGTAGCTCGCTGGATTCCCTCTGCGTGCTTACATTCTCAATGAATAGTAGTGCTGGACCTCGGGCGTGGGCGGGTGGAAATTGGTTGGATGCAAAGAGGATGCAAATGGATGACCGTTGTTCTACTCATATATACTTAAAAAAAAAAAAAAATTATTTGCAGCATTTGCTGAACTAAAATTGTGCAATCCGGAGTATGGTTGGGTTCGAGTATTTATCTTCCAATGGTTTAGTGACCTGACTACACGGCAGGCTTAGTGCATACCCAGGTGCTCGCACTTTTCTAACACGTTCACAGGTCAAAACATAAATAGCGAATACTACGAAGGATGTGACATTTGCACATATAAAAGCGCAGCCAAGGGCCGTTGGTTGGTTATTGGTATTACGACACGTCGACCGTTGAGTCATGTAGCGTCGCCAATCTCTCACGCCGATTGGTCGCGGGCGAAGAGTAGCGACAGGTGAGACTCGAACCCACAACCTTTCGATTGTGAGACGAGCATCTTACCCCTAGACCACTCGTCCCCAGCCAAGTGGCCGTCATCCCCTTAGCAACCAAAAAGACATGAGATCAAACAAGAAATTTGGAGATTCTCACCAAGCAAAACCAAAAATTTTCGACGCTTCAAGCGCGACAAAAGCGTTTTCAATGTCATGTCATTTTTTAAGTCAGCCCCCACTTTAGAGGATCCTGGCTGCGCCACTGAGCATATGTACCATTACATTCCAACATATATTGTGGCATTACGGGGAATAGACAATCTCGCAATGGTTACCGGTCCGTGGGTGAGAAAAACGAATGTTCTAAAGGCATTGAAAGACGAGCCGATATCTGTCCCCCTAACTGTCGTCCGCATTGCGTAATCTTCTTGTACTCACAAAGGTATAATGCGCGAATACCGCTGTACCACATAGGTACAGCGATACGATACAGAACTACAAAGAGCATTGTCCAATTGGTGTGTTGGGTCGATATATAGGCCTGGACATGCTTGAGGCCTCAAAATGCTCAAAATATTTCGAACGTTGATGTGAGTTATATGTCATAACTAAGAGTATATTCAGATACGTTGGAATGGTAATGGCCGGCACACCTGTTCCGACATATATTGTGGTGAGCCTTGAAAATGTTTCGACTGGCGTCGTGAGAAGATTCACGACCCCAACCCAGCCTTTTTCAAGGCTCACAATATCCGTTTGAGTAGTCGCAGTGATACGGCTTACGGGTTATTACTATTTCAACATATTACAATGCCGCCGTACATTCAGCACGTTTTCCGATAACTCTGTTCAGGAACTGTAGAAAGCTAGATGAGTCGAATGTATATGTCCCATCACTCAGCTATGGTATCTAGGAAATCAGTAGCATGGGAATCAGGCTTACAATATCAGCATTTCGCTTCAATCTGCAACAGTTCTGGAAATTTGCAGCTCCGTTCTGGGCTCGATCGCTAAGCGCCGTGCTGATCAATGCCATACCTGCAGGCAGCCCGGTATTACCGACCGCCACCACGCCACGAAACGTGGCACCCTCCTACCGCAAAACCGGCGCGATGGGATCAGGTGTCAGACCGGAGGGGAGGTGTGACAGGTGATCACTCATTCGAGATATGGCAATGGGCAGCTCGCCGGGGACCCGCCGAGTTACACTTGCGGCAGTACAGACGAAATTCTACAAACCGGCTGTGGCAGTCAAAGGGTTAAGTTTAAGGTAGACTAAGATTAAAATAGTGAGCTTAAATTACATTACGTAGCTTCTAGAATTATCGATCAGCCACGTGAACGCTTTGTAGACGGGTGCTGCGGTCTCGTGGCTTAGGTTTCTGTAGTGTAGAGGAATAAGTCGGTGTCTTTTTGGTTTTTAAGTTTAAGATAGAGCTTAGGACTAAAATAGTAAGCTTAAATTACCACTAGGTATATTTTCAATATACTGGTGTAATTGCAAAGGTATCTAGGTTTTTTTTTTTAAATTTTAGTTTGGTTTAGTTGGAGTTTGTAGCTGGTGAGAGTCAGGATAACTTTATTTTTATTTAAAAAAAAAAATGCAAGGTGACTGTGGGTATGGTATGGTAGTCATTGTGTAAAAGTGTAAGTGTATGGTAGTCATTGGGGACTTGAGTAAGAAAGTAGATATGTTAGCAAGGGAGGTGGAGCGTCTGAAGTGTTTGGTGGCAGGGCCCACCATAGGAAATGTCAGCCAGGCAAGCCAGGTGCAGGAGTCTAGGAGTGATAGGGGTGGAGATAGTATGGACCATGATAGTAGAGAGTGGAAAGTAGCTAGACGCCAGAGTACGAGACTAGCTTTAAGGAAAATTGACAAAGGCATTGAAACTAATAATATATTTGAGGTACTGCAAGAGAGAGATAGTAATGCTGCTAAGGACCAGGCAGCTGATGATAGAGAGGGGGAACTTTTAGTTACAGGGGACTCAAGAGTGAGGTACATGGACCGGACTTTTTGTAGCAGGAACCCCTACAAACGGACTCGTGTTTGCTACCCAGGGGCCCAGGTAAAGGATGTTGGTGATCGGATAGAAGGAGTGATGAAGGGTAGTGGAGAGAGCACAACAGTAATTGTGCAGGTTGGTGTAAATGATGTAGAAGCAAAAACAGAGGAAACAATACAAGAGTATAGGGCTTTGATAGGTAGGTTAGCTGTGAGTAGGAAACGAGGAATGGTAACATCCATCCTCCCTATGGTTAACGCAAGCATAGAGTGGTACTCGAGGGCCATTGGGCTGAATACCAGGGTGGCCAAGATTTGTAAGGAACTTGGGGTGGGGTTCTTGGATTTGTGGGGGGATTTCTGGGGGAGGACCGAAATGTTTGCATTAGATGGGTTACATTTGAGCAAGAGAGGAGTTGAATTGCTCAGCAATAGGTATGAGGCTCCCATTAGGAAACAGGGAAACTAGGCAGGTCATGAGGGGATGTAGCTGATAGAGAGAGAAGTCTTGCAAACACCTCACAGTCAGCAAATAGGGGTAGCAGTAGATCAAGGTGGCAGAGTGGTAGCTCATCCAGATATGATAGAGCTACTCAACATGATAAAGCCAAAGAGGGTTATGGAACTTTTGTTAAGTGTATGATGCTTAATGCTCAGAGCATTCGATCGAAATTTGGTGAGTTCAAGTGTTATGTTGCTGAGGAGACACCAGATTTTGTTTGCATTACTGAGGCATGGGTCAGTGAGGGATATTTTGGGGATAACTTGCAGGACTATGAGATCCAGGGATACAATATGTTTTCATGCAATAGGGGTCCAGCAGTGAAAGGGGGGGGTGTAATGCTCTATTTGAATAGCTTATACAGTTCTCAGAAAGTAGCAGATGGGGTAAAAAATGTGTAGACAGCAGAGAGTGATGCTTAATGGTACAAAGTCATCATGGCAAAATGTTCTTAGTGGAGTCCCTCAGGGGTCGGTACTGGGGCCACTGTTGTTCATTATATTTGTGAATGGCATTGAATGTGGCCTAAGCAGTAAGGTTTTGAAATTTGCGGATGACTTGAAGATCTTTAGGGTAATAACAGGGCACATTGAGCAGGTTTTGCTGCAGAACGACTTAGACGAGCTTGTGAAGTGGTCCGAAAAATGGCAAATGAAGTTTAATTTTGATAAGTGCAAAGTCATGCATGTAGGTAGGCAGCATATGAAGGCGCCATACTTGATAGATGGCCAAGTACTATGTGTGACTCAGCAGGAGAAGGACTTAGGTGTTATTTTGAACACAAAATTGGGGGCATCAGAACAGACCAAAGAAGCCAGGAAGAAGGCACTAAGAATGCTTGGGGCGATACAGAGGAATGTGTCATACAAAAGTGAGGAGGTCATCAGGAAGCTTTACTGTGCATATGTCAGGCCACATTTGGAATACTGTGTCCAAGCTTGGTCCCCTAGTTATGAGAAAGATTGTTGGCTTTTAGAGAGAGTACAAAAGAGGGCAACAAAAATGGTTAATGGTATAGGCAACCTGGCATATGAGGAAAGATTGAAGAAATTAAATATGTTTTCACTTAGATATAGAAGGCTGAGAGGAGACCTCATGGAGGTTTTTAAATTTGTTCATGGTCAGGAACAGGGATATCTCAGGGAAATGTTTGAATTTAACAGAAATGATGCAATTAGAGGTCATCAATTCAAAATTAAAGTTAATCACAGCAGGACAAGGTTAAGACAGTCTTTCTTCACCAACAGGGTAGTAGAACACTGGAACCAGCTGCCAGGAACAATTGTCAGTAGCAACACACTGAATATCTTTAAAAACGGCATAGACAATCATTATAAGAATAGGTGGCTTGTTTTTCTGTATTCCAGGGAGGGTTGATTGACAGATTTGGTGGGCACTGGTTCAGTGTACAAAGTGCAACCAAGAAGGGCCCTTGTGGCTCATAGTTGCACTGATCTTTTATGTCTTTTATGTCTTTAAAAGAGGCACATGTGCTAGAAATTCCCTAGAAATAAGTATGATAGCTTGCTTTTTTGTGCTCGGTTGCATATTTTACCTCAGTTATCCTCAGTAATTTTTCAGAAAACTGGGTTTAGTTGAAACAATAACATATATGGAATATTGATCCTGAGGTGAAAGGGTACATTATTTGCTATCACAAATGAGCTTTCAAGACTACCATACATCAAACCTACAAGACATAATGATGAAATACATGTTCTTGCTGAATGCACATTTGGTTACAACTTGAGATTGTTCAGCATGGATGCAATGGAATACAATGAAAGCAAAACAGAGGCCAAGATGGACAGTCTGGGGTTCAGGTACTTCCATTTCGTATAAGCTGGAGGCAGCATATTGGATTTGATGGAATATATTTTTCCAGACACTGCAAGTAAAATACTCAATTTGACAACTTAATGTTCTTCGCAACTGAGTGTTGCTTAGAAGAAAAGATACTGCTGGAATTACGGGATATCAGACATAATACTAAAATGAAATGAAATTCAAAGAGTAAAAATATTTCCTAGGAATAACTAACAATTTTGAAGCGATTCTCAATACTCAGATGAGATCCGATTATTGCACATTGCAAAAAGAGCTGATAGAAGCCAGTATGTGCTTCCAGCATTAGAATGTGTTGCAGCAATGGAATAAATGACTAGTTTCCCTGACTACAATGCCATTTTAAGCTAGAATCTTTTAAAAACATGCAGTGATGAACAAAAAAGTGTGTGCCCCATCTAGGCAAGGACTATCCCCAGTGAGCACAGCTGCATATCAACAAAGCTGTTCTCATCTATGTTGTATGAACAATGCATTGTGGCAACTAAGCTTTGTTCAGGGCATTGTCAAGCTCCATATGCTAAAGATGAATTGGAGGGTGGCTTCCCAATGTATGAAAATGTATAATATGTGAATGTCTTTCAGCTAAAAGGAAAAAGCAACAACTGAAATCCTCCACAATGGCAGAATTGCAATGTGATTTGACTCTTTCTACCCATCAGGCACATTTCAAATGATAGCAACAGCATTCTTGAAGCACATCTAACTGTGGCAAATCATGCCCAAGGTGCAAACAGTCTTCAGTAGGCTTCTTTTGTGGGAGCTTACATAATTAAGATGCTACAATTTGGCATGCTGCATTCCAAGGATTCCATCAAAACCTGCCACATGTGCCACACAATCCCAGGGAGTTGGAACATGAAAGAGCAAAGCCACCTTCCAACAAAAGAAAGAAAGCCACTTTTTTTCTTGAATTTGCCATGTGTGTACCTGCTCCCCATACATATGCAGCTGCTCTGCCTAACACCCAGCACCAGAGGCACATGTGTTAGAAATTCTCTAGAAATATGTATTAATGGTTTTCATTTTTGGTGCTTGGTTACATATAGTATCTCAATTCTGCTCAGTAATCTTTTTTTCGGAAAACTAGGCGTGGTTGGAACAATTACATATATGGAATATTGATGCCTTAGGAGATACTGTGGTGACAGGGTTCAATATTTTATTTATCACAAATGGGCTTTCAAGATTACCATACATCAAACGGCCAACAAATAATGATGAAATACAAGTGCTTCCTGAATGCACATTTGTTAATGACTTGAGATTGGTCAGCATGACTGCAATGCACTAAAAATGAAAGCAAAGAGGTCAAGATGGAAATCCTGGGGTTCAGGTGCACCCATTTCATGTGGGTTGGTGGCCGTAAATTTTATTTGATGGAGCAATTTGTCCAGACCTTGCAACAAAAAAAACTCAATTTGACAACTTAATGTTCTTCAGACCTGTAGCTGCTCTGCCTGACATCCTGCACCAGCAGCACAAGTGTTAGAAAATCCCTAGAAATAAGTATGAATAGTTTGCTTTTTTGGTGCTCAGTTATGTATAATACTTCAATTCTCCTCAGCACCTTTCAGAAAACTGCAATGGGTTGTAACAATTACATACATGGAATATTGATGCCTTAGGAGTTCCTCGGGTGAAATGGTATATTATGTTCTATCACAAATGGGCTTTCATGATTACTATGCATTGAATTTGCAATAAATAATGACGAAATAGAAATGCTTGCTGAATGCATATTTGTTTATGACTTGAGATGGGTCAGCGTGAGTGCAATGCAATGCAATACAAACAAAACAAAACCATAGGCCAAGATGGACATCTGGGGACTGCTGCATGATCAACACAGACAATGCTTCCCTAAACTCTGACATCCTGGGGTTTAGGTGATTCTCGTTCATGCAGATTGGATGCAGTACATTGGAGTTGATGGAGCATATTTGTCCAGACATTGCAAATAAAAATACTCAACTTGACAAGATGTGCTTCAGAACTGTGTGTGGTTCAGAAGAAAAGTACTGATGTAATTATGGGAAATCAAAATCATAATACTAAAATAAGGTGAAATTTAAGGAGTAAGAATGCCTGCTACAAATAACTGACAAATTTGGTAGCAATTCTCAACCCACAGTGGAGATCCAATTCTTGCACATTGCAGAAAGAGCCTATAGAAACCAATATGCAGTGAGTTCCAGCATCGTAATGTGTTTCAGCAATGGAATGTTTGTCTGCGCCATCTTTGGGCAGAGTGAATGCTCCTCTGTACCCTCCAACAAAAATTTTATAGGACAGGTCTTGAATTTGATTCTACTTGATACTATTAAGAATCCCTCCTACTTTTTGCCTGATTCCATTTGACATTACACTTAACATTGGGTGCAGAGGTGCGTTTGATTGTGGTTTTTTCAACTTCCACATGTGGCACATCTATATTAACCCATTTGCAAATGAAAAATAATGCAGCTTCTCACCTAATGAACTCCCAAAATGTCCATATACCTCATAACATTGCTGGCTCCCTGCCTAATCATTCCAAACAACATCACCCTCACAGACTGGCAATTCTAGTGAACTGCTAAATCACCAAATTCACGAAATGTGAAAGCCTTGCCCTATTGGCAGCCATCACAGCCACCTTAACAGACAGGCTTAGTAATTTAAAGTCCATACACAGAACAAAGGCACTTCAGAAGCATGAACCAGAGAGCAGGGTGGGAATTGAGGCAATTCTTAAGAGATTTTATATCTGACAACATTTTTGCACTCCGGGTTCATACTGGATAGGATGGGCTTCACATGTACTCCAACACAAATGTGGGAACAAAGATATCAATAAAAACAAACAGAACGACACCCCCCAAAAAACGCTGGTTATTCGACTTACGGTCACCACTCAAACTAACCACATTTTGTAGCAGTCAGCAGCCAGACCACAGCTTCACACACTCCACCAATCTCAACCACCGGAACTGCCGACAACAACGCGCCAACAGCAACTTGCAATATGGTGCGCATGCACACTAAGTACACTATTCTCCGGCTCTGGAGCCGCGTCTCGGAAAACCTGTGTTCCTGCCACCCATATAGTGGGAAAATTTGACAGTTTTAAGAGACGTCCTCCGGAGTCCCGGAGGCCACCGATCAGAATTGGCTGCGTTAGCGTTTTCTGTTCCGAAATCTGTCCGTCAACCAATCAGTGCAAGGTAATTTTTATATGACGTCATAATCATTAGCAAATTTGAACAAATGGTTAACAGTGTCATACTGCAAACACAAGACCTTGACTGATCCTTTGCTTTGATCACATCCAACTGGCGTGTGCGGCAGCAGAGTTGCGTTTGTACTACTTAGGAAATTGGCTGCGTAGGTAGGTATGCGCTCTGAGCTGAGGGTGAAGTGTGAAGCATTTTGTTTGTTTTTCACATGGCTAGCCTTGTACTGAGACCAACAGTGAAAGGAAAGCGTATTGCTCCTGTGAGTTATGAGAGACAAAACAGTGCTGATTATTACGAGTCACTGCCGAGCGGTGCCATCCATTGTTCACTTCTTTGTTCCTATATTTTGACATTTGATGTGACCAAAAATGAGAATGCATATTACATATGCATATTATGTAGGTACTGATTACATAGGTTTTCCGGTTGGTTACTGGTAAACAGATTCCATGCCTAACAAAATATGTCCATGAAAATGTACTCTGGAAGAAGTTGGCATGCACTCCGACTCCCCAGCCGGAAAGTAAGTTTCCTACTCTGACAGAGAGCCATACAATACTCTTCAAATATTGCCAAATCACTTACCTGCACGTTGCGCACTTTCTTCCCATCTATAGCCGTGAAAAGCCCTTTGTCCAACACTATCGACAACATAGCCCTTTCTTCTTCCTGAGTCCAATGGTGCATTGTTTCCAGACTACACAGACTGTGCGATAATTAAATAAGGAGGCTAAATCAAGTTCACAACGCAATCCAAGGGATAAGTCAGCAGAACCCAAAAACTTTCACAAATCCGCAAGTAGGAACACTCCGCCAAATCCTAAAACTCACGATTGGGGCACGCACTAATAACGTAACGTCTCAGCGCCGCTTTTAGCTGATACGTGTCAGATTTTTGTGTTTCATAAGTAGGTTTGCAATTCGAATTTAAAATAAGACTTTGATTTTCATAGCTATCATAAATTTACTCAAACCTTAGCAGAGAATAGCTTCAAGAAGTGTCATGACCCTTTCAGTCGTACCGTTACTTGTTCATGATTGGCGCTAATCGCGAAATACCACCTACCGAAGTGTAAATTTGGGTTAAGCTTTTCGCATGTTTTGGTACGCAAAAGTCTGTTTACAAGAGCAATATTTTCGAAAGTCTTCCTAATCGCATCTTATTCGGAAGTTTTGCTGCTCATGTAAACGGGGTAACAGACAAACATTTCTCGACAACTTTGGAAAACCGACCGCCATGTATTAAATCTCCGATAGAGATTTATCGTGACTTAGTTACTCTAAATCTAAATCTTCGATTTTGAATTACGTCATCGACAAGATTCAATACGTCATTAAGATCATGCGTCATGCACTATTGAGTCATGCACGTCGCATGGTCGGCTGAATGCTGCGCTGCATATTCAGATGCGAATAACATCTTGTGAAATATTTTTGTTTCATAGACTATGATTCTGTTTTCTTGAGCTTGCTGAAAGTATCGGATTAGCTTTCCGGCCACTGGGAGATTCGCTCGCTATCCGGTGATTCTCACGCTGCGCGACGTCACGGTGTATTGCTACTTGAGAGCTATGGTCCGTTTGCCATTGGGAAAGTGCATATATGCAGACCAGACATCAGGGTTAAATCAAGCTCTTCGACACCTCACGATCCGCGCCCGCAGTCAGCAACCAATAAGAGATCCAGGAAGGTCCAAGGTTTGAGCAGAAGACAAACCTGTAGCAGCAGAAGAAGCCAAGACACGAAGAGATCCAGGGACCCTATTGGAGCACTTCTGCGAATCTAGAAGGAAAACCTCCCTCACCAAATCCCCAACTACTCTGTCTCCCAACTAACCTTTACCCCCCGGAGGAAACCTAACGGTGACGAGCCCACTGTCTTGGGCCATTGCGGCCGGGGCAGGGACCAAAGAGCGAAAGCTCGGTTCAGGGTGCAACGAATCCGGGTAGTTCTTCAATCCGGGTAGTTCTTCAGTCAGGAGGGACACTTGCGGGGGGTGGGACCAAACCCTTACATACCATGGCGGCCGCCGCCAGCACCACACAAGGCATCTACCTAGTAGGTACGTACACAGAGACAGGACACAACATCACACAGGAGTCTCCTTTCACTCTCGAGAGGACACTCAGACACATTCTTAATTCAACACACTTCAAGGTCCACATGCACACCACACACATCATAGTCCAAACACAGACGTAATGAACACTGCTGTCAAGATATCCATTGGCGATCCATATACCAGATCTTTGTCTCACTAACCTCCAATTCCTCTCCTCAAGAAAGATGACCAAAATGGCTTGGGGGTCTTTTTATGCCCCAAAAAGTGTTCCGCGATAATGAGAAAGCATCGGCGCACAGCGGCGCAAACTCTTCAGTACTTCTCCTTTGGATGTGTTGCGTCTGAAGTGAAAACTTCAACATCAGGTCATGCGAGGTCATTGGCCTGGCTCAGTTTAAAGAGGACCACCTCCAAAATGTTTGAAAATCGGTAACTCATACACATGAAGAGATATTGGAATGAAACTTGCTGTGACGTGAGTGCAATTGGGCAGTGTCTCCAAAAGGTATATCTGGGATTGGTCTTTGAGGTCAGGTCAGAAGACCTGTATCAAATTTGACTTGCAACGTGCACATTTTTTTTACTTGACTACTTGGAGCTAATCCGTACGAAGTTGGCCTAGCTTCTGAGCAACCCCGTTAAAAGAATAATCAATTTGGTACATCGACACTTCTTAATATGTATGCATTCCATGGGAATAGGAACGAATTAAATAGTATATGTGTGAGTTTATAGGGGGGGGGCTGGTCACGCAATTTGAATCCACGAAAGATGCCCAGCGCCCATATACCACCACTATATTTTAGGTGTCGATATTTCGATCACTATTTTTTCTAGATGGCAGACTTTGTCACAGCATTTTAAACAGACAGAAATTCGGAAATCTCATATGTTGTGTGTGTGTGTAAAATAAGGTGACCAAGGCCCTGCAATCAGCTCATCTCTGAGAAAACGTCGTCATTTGAGGACAATCGTTTCTGGTAGGTCGGATAGCTCACCCGTGAGAGGCATTTTCATGTTCACATGCCCTTCATCTCAACCCTTTCCGAATATAGCTCCATTTCCCCCATAGAAGCAGTGGATACAGGATGAGAGGATGCACATGGTAAAACTATACTGGTATACTCTGGTGCACTCCCTCCAATTAATGGATTCGACCAATCGGTTCGTTGGTTAAGAACAATTAAACAGATTGTGTTTGCCCTACACATTAACCCACTCCGTCTCAGGCGAGGATTGTTTTGCCCCCACCCCCTGTAAGGTTTTCCGTGAACAGTGAAAAAAAAACCGCGCGCGGCAGCGCGCCAAAATTTGTCACACCTTTTCCCACATCAATGTCGCATGTTGTATGAAAATGTTGAGGTCAGATCATCTACGGTCAACGATTTAGTCAAGATCAAATGAGGTCACCTCCAAAAAAGTCCAACCAGTCATCACACCTTAATGGATGAAGATATTTGAATGAAACTTTCAGCGTTTTCTTATCTTTAGGGACGAAATAAAACGCACGAGATACATTTTTTCCGTTTTTGATGATGTATTAGCTTTGCATATTTGCTCATTAGGGCTAAAATCGAAGATTCTGGCTAAAGTAAGCACTTTTTACGACGGCAAGTTACGTTAAAACGACGTTTCTGGGTTGGCTCTACCAGTTAGAAAAATAAGAATTGAAGAAAATTGAACTCAAAATTTCGAAAATTTCAAGTTGAAATGTTAATTTTTGTACGACCAAAAATTTGGGGGCAAGGTCGATTTCGCCTTCCTCTTTGATTCCAATTAATTTTGGTTTCAGCATCTCGCCCAGAATGAACTAGAATTTCTTATAATTCCAATATTTCTGCCATGTTTTGAAGAAATGGCATTACAATGATTTTTCCAATGTCAGATTTTCATCTGGAAATACACATCGATATTTTACACAGCTACGCCTTGCTATACGAAAATCATTTATCTTGATATGGAGGTCATCACAAGGCTTCCTGGAAATATCTGGTAGCTAGTCTTTTTACCGTTGTCCAGGAATCCAACCCTGAGGGACAACTATTGTGATATTTTGCGGTAAGCGTGTGAACATTGTAAACGTTCTCGAGGATACATATTATTGTTGCGGGATGTTGACTTCGCGCAAGTTCCATTTTTTTTTTGGTTAGCTTCGCATTTCTCAATGTGTGTGCACATTTGCATATCGAATGCAAGTCATTCAATTCCATATTTTCCAATTAGCTAATTTGCATGCCGACAATCAGAATTAAGGTATTCTTTCATAATACGAAATACGTTTTATGCTTGTATTCAGGTAAATTACTCGTGGGTGATTCGTAATGCATGTATTAAATAGCTCAGAAGTATGCTAAGCGAAAACCATATGTCTGTGTGTAGGGGGGGCAGTTAGAATTACTACCCCCCCCCATCCACAAAAAAGTGGTACGGCCATGCTCCTACTGGCCCCTCCAGTTCCAACGGCTATGATCCACTCCGAACATGAAGCAAGAAATAAAAGGAGATTGTGCAGAGAACATTGGACACGTGTGTACTTTTCGGTTTCTGAGTACCTTCTTAACATTGCAAAAAGGGAACACATGATTACGTTCCGTAACTAGTTTGCTGTGCCGTTTGTAGTAATTGGATGGCAATTGTCCGATATTATAGGGAGAGGGGCGCGATTTGGTGCCAGGGAACCGGCATAAGTCAACCGCAAAGCAATGGAGCTTCAGCATGGCCTGGCTATATTTCATATAGCAGCTTCTCCGAACGAAACCCCGGGTGAATGGTACAGACGCACACGACACTGTATTGTTGCACCATTCCGTGAGAACTGTGCGACGACACGGGGTTGGTAGCTATAAACTGAAGAGACTCGAACACCAATGTTTCGTACAACTGAACCTAGATATTCGACAATAGGTAAGTGTAGGTAAGCAAAACCAGGTCCATCCGACCCCAAATTATAACAGGGAAGTTTGTCACGAATGTGAGAGCAGCATGGGGCGTCCACCAGCGCTGCAGTTTCACTCATGAGCTCAACGCATGCATTCAGTCGTATTGACGTCTTCCCGGTGTGCTCTTCAACTGCAGCAAGAGTTCAACACGGCGAGTAACCAGCGTCAACGTCTCGGAGCGGCGACCGGCCGCCGCGCCACAACTCCCCATCAATTCCTCCGTCGGAGCGGCGACCGTCAGCCGCGCCACACCTCCCCATCAATTCCTCCGTCGGAGCGGCGACCGGCAGCCGCGCCACACCTCCCCACCAATTCCTCCGTTTTTTGTTAAAATCTAACGAGGAGCGCGATCTGAGAGCCGCGGCATTCTGGCCGTTTTCCCCCTCATTTCGAGCCGAGCATTAAAGATGGGCGGCTACTCCAGCCGAATGGCGCGCGACGCCAGCGCTCATCAGAGACATCTATCGTCGTGTCGGCCAACTAGTATCGATCGTGGCCGGTCGACATTGAGCCCCGCGACGACGGCCGGCGCGGCGGCGACCAGTGGCGGAGCCGTAGGTGGTGCTCGGGTCACGCCGTCTCGGCCGCAGGTGATCGCGCGCCGCCAGCCCGCACCGCGATGCGGTGACGTCGCACGACACCCTCTCGGAGTCTGTGGTGAGTGCGACGTCGCGGTGGGGGCCTGTCCTCACCTCGCCGACGAGTTCGCAAGCGTTGCTCGTGCGGCGAGCCTTGTGACGCCTGAACGTCACCTGTAGTTGATCACTCTGAACCTCTTGTACAAGACAGTGGAAGGCTAATTGCGTGCTGTTAATTTTGTCATCCGCATCTGATCTACTGAGAGCAATCGTCAACCTCTTTTGCTTTCTGTCTCACTTCGTTTTAAATAGTATTTCAAATTTAAACGCTTGATGAGTTTGCCACCCTTAAAGTCGGTAGATTTGCATCCACCCAAGCCTTGCCCGCAGGTTTTTGACGATATTGGTCATAGTTATGCTTGCATCCAATGCACATCACCGTTACCGTGGTGGGGATCTGGAATGTACCAAGTGCAATAGCAAAGTGCGAGTGTAATCACCCCGGCCACTTTCTTGGAATCCTTTGCATGAGCTGCGATTCGCACCGTTCGCCTGCACCTCACAAATTGACCGCAGTGGCGTGCTGACGGGACGTATCCAGTAGCGTGGCTACACGTCCGGCGCCTCAACTGCCATCGTCAGGCACCCGTCAGTCGCTGTCAGTCAGGCTGTTGTGCCGTGCTTTGAAGTAGCAATTTCCCACACTTTTGACTCGCTCCCAACATTTTCGTCCAGATTTGGCATCGGATCCTGCGGAACAGGTCAGAGCGTAGTATCTCCACGCCTGGGAGTGTTCAAACGTCGCTCCCAGTCACTTTCACGAAGGGTCGACGGCGGCGTAGCGGAGGGTCAGCTGGGATTTTGGTGGCCAGCGCACCTAGAAGCCGAGCCGAGTGGCATAGCGAGCCTGCTGGTGCCGCAAGTGCGCGTTGCCGACCATGCAGTAGCTGTTTGGCTATCGATTCGAGTGGAACCTCCGTAGCCGAACCCAGCTGGTTGCTGGCTGGGCCGACCTGCTGGAGACACTCAGCGCCATGACGGACACAGCCGGCCAGGCTAGACCTGGCAGTGGACGCTTGTGGTACGACCGGCAGTGGGCCGCCGTAGGCAGCGTTAGTGCTCCTCTGTCGGTAAGGCCAGTTACCTGCGCGTGCGTCGGAGCCGGTCGACGCGCCGCCCAGAGCACCATCCCTCCACAGTCGGCTCGTGTAGTGTAGAGGCGTCAGCTGGCTGCACCAGACTTAGTGACGTCACGTCACACTGAATTCAGAGTCAGTGTGGCTGTGGAGAGCTGGCTGTGCGGGCTGTAGGGAGCCGGCGGAGCGGCTGTCGGGATCTGAAGCATGGCTGTAGGGAGCCGGCGGAGCGGCTGTAGGATCTGAAGGCATGGCTGTAGGGAGCCGGCGGTGCGGATGTAGGGATCTGAAGGCATGGCTGTAGGGAGCCGGCGGCGCTGCTATAGGCAGGCGGCGTGGATGTAGGGAGCCGGTGGTGCTGCTGTAGGCAGGTGGCGTGGATGTAGGGAGCCGGTGGTGCTGCTGTAGGCAGGCGGCGTGGATGTAGGGAGCCAGCAGCGCTGCTGTAGGCAGGCGGCGGTGAAGAGCTGTAAGGAGCTGGCAGTTTAGCTGAAGGATGCAGTTAGTTTTGTTGCAGTGGCACTTTCGTCGCAGCTAGAACGGTTCACCCATTGCAGCTGGATATGTACACTTGCGGCTTGAGGGCACGTTTCATACATCCGGAGGGTATGTATGTATCATCGTTGCTGTTCTGCATAATGCCGGCTTGCGTAGATAAAGGTGACTGAGTAAGCTTGTCCTGAATATCTGGAGTAGTATATATACGCGTGTCAAAAGCAAAATTAAAATCACAATGCCTACAAATTGATCCAGAACAAAGTATCTAGAAACATCCGACAGCGCACGTTCGCGCTAATGAGGGCGCTTTTTGTTCAGGTTGTCAAAGTTGGAATGCAAACTCGGACAGTACGACCAGAGTTGATATTTCTTTTAAAAAAACTAGCATTACGCTATGCAGTTAATAACACTATCACATTGCAACTGCATTTAAATTATGCTTGCGACTACAACACTACCGTTGTCACCTTTCCTATAGAGCGCAATATGATTTATGTTTTCAAACCCCTCCAATCCGTATCCATATGAGCCAATCCAATCCACACCCGTGTCCGGCCGGATAGAGCTATCCATCCGTTATCCACCCGTGGTCCAAATATGTATATGGCTAAGATCTGATTGATTGCAGTAATAAATAAATAGCAACCATATTATACAAAATAAACAATATTTTAGTAAACGAGGTAAGGTTAAAATAAATTTGATATTGGTGTAAGAAGCAGATCAGAAACCTCATTTTAAGCAGACCATATTTACAGAAGCAGAAACGTTCATTTCAGATTACATTTGCAGTCCTCCAACCAATCCTACTTTAGATTGTATGGGCATGAACAAAGCATACAAGAAGCAGGATTACTACCAAGGAATGAAACAGGACGACGGCAACAACATCTGCAAAATCGCATGCAAAAATATATGCACTGTTGATACTTATGAAAATTATTGTCACTCTTCAATATCATGGGTGTCATTACCTATAATCGATATAGGTAGATACCCGGCTGTACGTGTATGCACTAGAACATAGATGTGTCATACCAGTCTCGCAGCCATTTCATTTAGAATATACATCATCCACCTAAAATTGGTAGCTTTTGTTCAGTGTGATTCGACTGCATGCCCTGCAGCACCCATCTAGGCACCTAGTTAGTAAATGGCACACTCCTCAATGGAGCAAGCATTTGTTGAGGTACGTAGGTGGGCACCGTAACAACCTTCCACCAATTAATAATGTCAACGAGGCTATTCTTCTAAAGCAGCACATGTCACGACATTACTCACAATAGCTATTTCCCCCATTTCTTTTGCCTATCAAATTCGCATCTCGTTTCTGCTTTAGGCCCTACATATCTTCTTCTGACTCACCTTTCCCATGCTGTCAAATGGCAGGCCTTACTACTTGCTGAGAACGTCTGATATGCGTCAGACTACGTCGAGTTTGATTGCACAACTCTACCTGATAGCGGGGAGGACAAAATGCGCATGCTCTTAGCATCCAGTCCGCATCCATTCATTTTCGCCAAAATGTGTCCGATCCGCTCCATGGTCATTACCGAGCGGATAACAGTACGGATTTCCAAGCTGTGTTATGCCCTACTTTCATAGATGCAGCACAAACTATCTTTCATTGATGCCGAGAAAGTACAGAATAATGACTTGGGCTTCATGAAATTATTTGTTTGCTGGTCTGGCGAAAGGCTCTGAAGTGTCCCGGGAAAAAGAATCTTACAAGTGGTGCGAAGTAGCCACAGAAGCAGCGTTCTTTCACGAGTAATTCTTGTTAAGTCCAAGTATATCCATTTGCCAATCACATGCATTTGGAAGCCGATGACGGAGGAAGTGACATAGTATCGTTTGAGCGGTGGTATGCTGGTGCCACAAAGTACGTAGGTTTGTGCAAGGAGCCTTTACTTCAAGTCAATTTACATCATCATATGCTTCAGATAAGAGTGAACGTGCCCCTAAATGGGCTAAAATGAAACACATGCTATTTCTCTGAGAAAGACAAAATACTTTTCAGCTATATGTTCCCAATGGGAGACAACGCACGAAAGCTTCCAGACGCAGCCGCCAGAGCAGCGGCACATGCGAGTAGGACTTGAATTGCTCGCCTCATTGGTCGCACCCATGCATTTGGCTTGTGAAGAGTGTGGGATTCGAATAGTAGGAGCTTGGTGAAATCGATTACTTGATGTTGGTGATTTCCAAGCTAAGATACTGGTGTAAGATACATGGCGCCACATCCGCTCGGAGTGGCGCCATGACCCACCCGTGGATACATGGCGCCACATCCCCTCGGAGTGGCGCCATGACCCACCCGTGGATACATGGCGCCACATCCCCTCGGAGTGGCGCCATGACCCACCCGTGGGTGCACTCGATAATACTGAAGGGGTGCGTTTGTTTATTCTCAAAGGTTGTTCGTTTATTCCCTGTCCTCTTAGCCAGGCATCTGAGGCTGAAAAAAATAAATTGAACGGGGGAGGTGTCGGGGTGGACTCAGGCCTTCCATCGGTGCTTTTTGTCGATCCAGGTAGGCAGCATTTCCATGAGTTGCACATGCCCCGAGTCCCCCTCCTTTATCCATCCCTGGAGCACACTTCATGGTAGATTATACCGCCTTGCCGATGGCCCAGCTTAAGGACTTGGCCCCTCGTGGTGCTTTGCATGGAAGGCGCCTTGTCCTCAACTGGCATGGGGGAGATGCATGGCTTCCTTGGCCCCCTGGAGCCGCCACTGATGAGACCTGTACATTGTCGTGTGATGTGATCTGAGTTGTGTACCTGGTGTCACCAGCGGTTGGTGTAATGCTTGGTACATAATGAATGACACTCTTTTCTTGTTGTTTCCTCATTTCATTCTATCATTGATGCTGTATTTTTGTCTGATCACTTGCATTTTTATCTCATGGTTTAGGACAATTGTGGGAGAGGAATATTAATTGTCCAAATGCAGAACATAACAGCTTGCAAAATTATTCCTGTCTGGGTGAAGAGGCGCAGTCATGGACAGGGGCGGTGGCCCGCCCCTCCCCTTAGTATCCAAAAATGTGCTAGATCAAATAAGACATTTTGAGATGTTCCCACGCAAAGCTAAATATTTTCAGCTCGCTTCGCGCGTCGAAGGTGGTCTTCGTTTCACTCTTTTTTTTTTGGTTACCCCTCCCCCTTAATACAATTCTTCCTGCATCCCTATCTGAGTGTAATTTCCCAACCAAATTATGCACTTTCAGAAATGAAACCACCGTACTGTGCATGGATTACGAGCTTTCCGAACTTAACATCGGGTGGAGGATCTCAGCATTGCACATAAGGGAAGGCCAAGGGCAGATCCAGGCTTTATATGGGAATGCGGACTTCTATGAGGGGGTGGGGCGTCATTTCCTTGGAAGTGCGCCAATGTGCCTCGGAGGTGCGCTTTCGGCTGAAAATTCATTGAGCGCGTGGAGAGGAGTGCACTTGGCTGTACTGAACGTTTTTCGTTGTGCTGACGTCTTTTACCTTCAAGAGGGCGCCGTTTCCTCTCAGAGGAACCCTTTGGTTGATATATCCTTTGAGCGAGGCAGGTTTCACTGTAAACTGCCCGGAAGGGCGCCTTTTCCGGTTAAGAGAGACACCACCCTTTCATGGGGGAGGGTGGTCCTGATATCATCCCTAAATCTGTTCCTGGGGAAGATGCCCTCTAAAAATGCGTACAATAACGTATCTGGTGCCTGTCTGGATCCCATGCTGATATCCAACATATATAAACTTCAACCAAACAACAGGCATAAATGAGAAAAAAAAACAGTACTACGAGGAGAGATCGGCACCCACCGGTAAGCAAGCATTAGCATACTCCACATTGGTCAATAAATACTCATCATGCCACGTTTCAATAATATCATCTCCTTGACTCATTGACAGTTCTCGCATATGCACGGGAGTGCTTAATTCGTATGATGGAGGCTTCTATTTCAATTTTCCTCCATATATTCCTTTTTTCGGGATTCCTCCGGCTGGGAACCAACGCCAGGAATTTAGAAGCACAGCCCACATCCAGGTCTCTAAATGGCAGTGTCGTCGCCACGAAATTATTCCAGGGGGCAAGGTTGAAAAGGGGTCTCATGTTCCCGGAAAGGGGGCCTCCATTGTGTTAGGGCCTCCTGCCTGGGTTTAAGCTCTTAGTAGGGTTCAGGAATGGTAAACATGATTTCATATATTATGTGTTGTTTGTTCTTGGCATGGTGCATCATTTACGCAAAACGCAATAGCAATCATCTTTTTTTTTTACTGAGAACTGAGCCATACCAGGATATATATATATATATATATATATATATATATATATATATATATATATATATATATATATTTATATATATATATATATATATATATATATATATATATATATATATATATATCACGCCAATAAGTAATATGTGAATAAATACCTAAGTGCCAACGTAAACCAATGTCTTAATGCTTTCTCGACCAGAAGAATCTTCCCGCTGACCTCTAGATTGCAGCGAGTTGGCGGGGCTGGTGCTAAGCATATCTTAAAGATATCTCCCATTGATCAACCCACTTTTATGTCCTCCAAATCTAACTGAATATATATAGATTCATCACTACTGTTAGTCATTCCCACCAGCTTGATGTCATAAGCAAGCTTAAACGATCATTTATCAGTCCTAGGACCACAATTTCGCGAAGGTGACAACGAGAAGTGGATTGCATTGGTTTTCTTATCGCCATCTTAGGGTTTATTTATTTTTATAACATTTGGTGCTGGCTGTAAGGCACCTGGCACACAAGCTAAAATAATAAATCCTCGGCGAGTAAATTCACGGCAAGAACAAGCATTGAACGACAGTGCATAAATGACAATGCAACAATGCAACAATGGCAATGCATAGATAATGCAAAACCTTCAAATTCCATGCCGTCACGCTCATGGTTTTCGCTGTACTGTATCGTTTTGTAAATAACGTCGTTGAGAAGGTATTGAAGATGGGAAGCTCTAATCATGTTTTGTATGCTTGTGAGGGGTAATTTGCCCCCTTAATGTTGGCTTTGCCCCATGGGCGCATGTTCCTGAAAATTATTGGGGGACCAGTGGCGTACCTATATTTGCATCAAGGGGGAGGCGGGCAAACGGATTTGTACGGGAACCGCTTACCCACATTAAGAAGCCCTCGGATTTCGACCACTATTTTGTCAAAGGGGACCTTTTTTAAAATAAAATGACTAGTGACCAACTGAATTGTCCTGTAGAGGGGCCTAATCTAACACTATCGTTTCTGATTAATCGGATTTCAGGTTTTCTTTTGGCAACCCTTGATAAGTCACCTCACACGGCTGAAATTACACCCCTACAAATCACTTTAAAATGCAAAATTTCCCCATTTCAAGCATTCCAGTTCATAGCGCCCGGTCGCGACGACGCCAACGTTCGTGCACGTGCACACTCTTCTTGCGCATTCGGCGCATTCGCCACATTTCGTGCGATGCTACGGTTTCTGCTATGCCTCCTACGTTTTGCTAATTGCTGCCACATGATAGACTTGCGCCATATTTGACGTGATGGAATGCTTCGTATGGGCGTTTGCTGCGAAAATTCAATTAATTAAATTCGATCATTAGTTCGCTACTTCCCAAATTTTCCGCTGGTTATGAAAGGCCGATCCCCGCTGAGCTTTGATGCACCTCATATCCTTGATTCTCAGCAACTGGAGCTCGATAAGGTGATTTGTGAGGAAATCAGTAGAAACTTTCAGAGGAAATGCCTTTTTCTTGGTGACTTTAATCTAAAAGGATATGAAAATGTTGGTGTTGGCTCCCCATCATGTAAACTGTTTAGGAAATGCCTTGAAGAGGACTTGTTCTTACACCAGTTTGTAACGGAACCAACCAGGCAGGGCTCATTTTTGGACCTTGTCTTCTCAGATTTAAGTGATTTAGTTCAAGACTTGACTGTAGGAGAAACTCTGGGAAGAAGTGACCGTAACATAGTGAGATTCAAGGCACAGGTATCAGGGACAATCAAGGATAATTGGGCAAAGATTCCAAATTTTAACAGGGCAGACTTTGACTGCATGAGAGAGGCTTTAAGTGCTATAAAATGGGAAGAAGAATTCTTTGATTTAAATGCCTGTGAAATATGGGAAAAGTTCAAATCCTACTTGAGGGAAATTCAGATTAGACACGTCCCCCAAAAGCAAAGGCGCAAAAGAAGGGTAGGAAAGCCAGCATGGCTTACACCAGATGTGATGAAAACAATTCAGGCTAAGAAAGGTGCATTTAGAGTATTTAAGGAAGCTTCAAATATCGTAAATCTAAGGTCGTATCAAAAATCTAGAGATGCTGTGAAGCAGAAAATCAGAGCAGCAAAGCGAGCAAAATAATTGGATTTGGCTAGGAACTGTAATGGGGACAGTAAAAAGTTATTTAGTTTCTACAAGCTAAGTAAAGTTTCAAGCACAATTGGTCCACTGGAAGTAAATGGGACTATATTGAGTGAGGATGGTGAGATGGTTGAGGAGCTGAGCAAGCAGTTTAAATCAGTGTTTACAGCGGAGGATGTGACTAATCTGCCAACCGATAACCACAGTTCAGTGACAGGTGATCAGATACACGATGTTGATTTCATTGATAGTGATATTGTTTTAAATTATATCAGAAAAATAAAGCCAAACAAGGCAGCAGGACCAGATGGAATTTATGCTAGTGTATTGCGGGAAGCTGAAAAGGAAGTGACAATTCCACTTAGTATAATATTTTGTAGATCAGTTTCGCAAAATGAAATTCCAACAGATTGGAAAAGGGCAAATGTAGTTCCTATTTTCAAGAAAGGAGAAAGAGGGAAAGTTGAAAACTATAGGCCAGTAAGCCTCACATCCCTATTCTGCAAGGTACTCGAATCAATTATCAAGGATAATTGTTAGTTTTAGATAATAGTTTAGTTAGATAATAGTTAGTTTTCTGGAAGGGAACAGATTGATTCAAGATACTCAACATGGGTTTAGAAAAGGGCGATCGTGTCTCACAAATCACGTGGACTTTTTGAATATTGCTACAGAACAATTTGATCAGGGAAATCAGGTTGATGTAGCATATCTTGACTTTAGTAAAGCCTTTGACAAGGTACCCCATAAACGGTTAATGATGCAGCTTCAAGTCCATGGTATTGCAGGTAGCATCCTAAAATGGATAGAGTTGCGGCTTTCAGATAGACAGAAGAGAGTGATGCTAAATGGTACAAAGTCATCATGGCAAAATGTTCTTAGTGGAGTCCCCCAGGGGTCGGTACTGGGGCCACTATTGTTCATTATATATGTGAATAGCATTGAATGTGGCCTTAGCAGTAAGGTTTTGAAATTTGCTGATGATTTGAAGATCTTTAGAGCAATAACAGGGCACAATGAGCAGGTTTTGCTGTAGAAAGACTTAGACGAGCTAGTGAAGTGGTCCGAAAAATGGCAAATGAAGTTTAATTTTGATAAGTGCAAAGTCATGCATGTAGGTAGGCAGCATATGAAGGCTCCATACTTGATGGGTGGCCAAGTACTATCTGTGACTCAGCAGGAGAAGGACTTAGGTGTTATTTTGAACACAAAATTGGGGGCATCAGAACAGACCAAAGACGCCAGGAAGAAGGCACTAAGAATGCTTGGAGAAATACAGAGGAATGTGTCATACAAAAGTGAGGAGGTCATCAGGAAGCTTTACTGTGCATATATCAGGCCACATTTGGAATACTGTGTACAAGCTTGGTCCCCTAGTTATGAGAAAGATTGTTGGATTTTAGAGAGAGTACAAAAGAGGGCAACAAAAGTGGTTAATGGTATAGGCAACCTGGCATATGAGGAAAGACTGAAGAAATTGAATATGTTTTCACTTAGATATAGAAGGCTGAGAGGAGATCTCATCGAGGTTTTTACATTTTTTCATGGTCAGGAACAGGGATATCTCAGGGAAATGTTTGAATTTAACAGAAATGATGCAATTAGAGGTCATCAATTCAAAATTAAAGTTAATCACAGCAGGACAAGGTTAAGACAGTCTTTCTTCACCAACAGGGTAGTAGAACACTGGAACCAGCTGCCAGGAACCATTGTCAGTAGCAACACACTGACCATCTTTAAAAACGGCATAGACAATCATTATCAGACTAGGGAGATTGTTTTTCTGTATTCCAGGGAGGGTTGATCAACAGGGAGGAGTTGGGAGTTGGGAGGAGTTTGTAATTGTTGAGTGTGTTATGCAATAGCAAGTGAGTCTCTTATTAAGTCTAAACGCTTTATAACTTTATATAGGGTGTACCTAGCAGTGGATTCAGCACCTTCCTTCGGGATGTGATACTGATGAGATTGTCTATGGTAGCACAATGGGTATGATGGGAGGAGTTTGTAATTGTTCAGTGTATTATGCAATAGCAAGTGAGTCTCTTATTAAGTCTGAACGCTTTATGAATTTGTGTGGGATGTGCCTAGCAGTGGATTCGGCACCTTCCTTCGGGATGTGATGCTGATAAGATTGTCTATGGTGGCACGATGGGTATGATGGGAGGAGCTTGTGATTGTTGAAGGTGTTATGCGGTAGCAAGTGAGTGGTGCTAGATAGGCTGGGATATATAGCTTCCTAGGAACTTTGGATAAGGGATTGATTGAGGTGGGAGTATGTACATTTCCAGTACCTTTTCTAGATAGGCTTAACCCAGATGAGCCCCTGTGGCTCTTATTAAGCCTTAATACTTTATGACTTTTATTTATTTATTAAACATGTTCCCAGATTGGCTACCGAACCGAGGCCCTGCCTCAGTGTTCCATGTTGGACCTGTTGCGTCTTTCTTCGGCTACGGAAGAATTTTTCGTCTTTCTTCGTCTTATGGCTCCAATCCATTTTTGTTAGGGGCCCAACACATTTTCGAAACCCTTGCTCGTTTTTAGGGTTTGTTGCTTTTTTTGTGCGCCGAATATTTTTTTTTCAGGTGTCGAGCGTTTTCGAAGATCCCGATGTGTTTATTTAGTGCCCGGTCTCTTTGTTCGCTTTGGGACCATGCTACTTTTTGCGGCCCCGGCCTCTTTTTCATGCCCTTGTGCGGTCTCATGGCCCCTGTGTGCCTTGAGAGCTTCCGGTGTATTTTTTAGAGCTCCCGGCATGTCTATGGCTGCAACGCATGTGTTAAGGCCCTATCGCTTTTTGCGAGACTCTGTGCGCCTTGGAGGGCCAGTTGCATTTTGGGCCTCCGTTGTGCTCTTAGGGTCCCGCTGTTTTTATTTGGGGCTTCTGACGCACATTTGTGGGGTCCCGGTGCGATTTTTCTGGTTCCCAGCGCGACGTATCTGGTCGAAGCGCGTGGTTCCTGGGACCGAACGCCAGTTTTCTGGACTCAACGCGATTTTTGTAAATCATTTCTGATATTTTTTAATTTAATGTCCGAATCCCGGCCTGATTTTTCGAGCCCCTGGCGCCGTGTTTTTGTATTCTACCTCGATTTTTCAAGCTCCGGTATGTTTTTCGGGGCCGTACGCGATTTGTGAAGCCATCTGGTGATACTTTCGGTGCTCCAGGGCCATTCTACTGACCCGGGCATTTATTTTTGTTGGAATTCTACTTTATTTTGGAAGGCTCCGGCTGGATTTCTTTTCGGATGCCTATGCAATTTTTTAGGGTCACACTGTGTTTATGTGGGGCCCTAGACGCCAATTTTTGGGAGCCCCGACGTAAATTTTTGATGCCCATACAAAATTTTGGGGACTACCGATGAGAATTATGAGTCCCGAGCGCGATATTTGGGGGACCGGTTCGAGTTTGCGGGGCGCGTTCTACTTAGCTCTGGCCCAACGCGATTTTGGCGGTTTCCTGTTGCACATTTTCGGGCCTCGGAGCGAGTTTTCTGGGGCCCGCCTATTTGTTTGGAGACCCTGTGCGAATTCTGGTGGACAGGCGCGAGTTTCGGTGGTCCTAGCGCGACTTTTGGGGCCCCCGGCACGATTCCTGGGAGCTTATTCCTCTCAGGAGGGAGGGGCATTTTGCCCCTTTGATATGCCACTGCGGCCACTGAAGGAGCGTTTTTTTTTCAGCCGATGACACTTTTCGGAGTAGAAAATCCCTCCCGGTAATTTTCTTCGGACCTGTTCTTCATTTTCCGGTGCTGGGGTCGATTCGATCAAGTCTCGGTGTGAACTATTTAGACATTGATTTCTATTTTGTAAAAGTCCTTGTGCGATATTTTTGGATTCCGGTACGATTCTTCGGTCTCCCGGTGCGATTTCTTCGGTACCCTGTCACGTTTTTCCGGGGCCCAACGTTTTTTGGGGGAAAACTTTGACACGATTTTTGAGGCCGAAGAGTGACATTCCGGTTAAGAATTGATTTTTTGGGGCAGCTGCAACTTTTGGAGCCCCGGCGCGACCTTGTGGGCCCCCAGTGTGATTTTCAAGGACTGCGAAGCGACTTTTTTTTTAGTCCAATGTGATCTTGTGGGCCCCGATGTCATTTTCTTGGATCTATAGCGCGAGTTGTAGCGGCCTCGACGCTTTTTGGGGGTTTAACACGTTTTGTGGGCTTTTGGCGTCATTGTTGGGGACCCAGAGTGATTATCCATGTCCGGATTGTTTTTCGTTGCCCCTGCTTCATTTGTGTCCAAATGAGACTGTTGGGGAACGGTACGACCTGTCGTGCCACTAGCGTGAGTTTCAAGGTTCGGGCGTGACTTTTTGATACCCCAGGCTCAGCGTGATTTTCAGGTGCCCCGGCCGGTCTTTCGGGGCCCATACCGTGATTTTCAAGAACTCCGGCACCATTCCTACTATTTCTTAGGGGCTTCTTGCAAATTATAGGCCTCCTCTTGCGTCTTGGAAGTCTCGTCTCATTTCCTGGAGTTTCTTTGCCGGTTTTCGATGTCTCCTCGTGTGTCCTACTCTCTTCCATATTCAATGGTCTTCGTCTTCTTTCTTGGAGGGCTTTCTCTTACATCCTGGGGCCCTTTAACATGATATGAGGATTCCTCTCATGTTCCAGGAGCATTCTCTGCCAAATTAGGGGCCTCCTGCCACGCCTCGTGGGCCTCCTCCTTTGTCCTGGCAAAGCCTTACCAGTTTTGAGGGGATCTTTAATTTTGGAAACCTCACCTCCTTCTATGCCTGCTACCACTCCCATCTTAAGGGCCTCCTGTCATTTCCTGGGAACTCCCTCCGGTCTTCGGAGCCTCATTCGGTCCTGGAAACCTCCTACTCCGTCTTGAGGGACTCCTCTCGAATCCGGCAGGGGTCTCCTTTTCTCTTCTAGAGGCATTCTTTTTCAAATTAGGGGCCTCCCCTGACGTCTTGGGGGCCTCCTGCTCTGCGTTTTGATTCGATCTTTGCCCATCTTAAGGGTGGCATCTTATCTCCTGGTGGACTCCTCTTCTCTTCCAGGTGCATCGTCTTCCAAATTGCAGGCAACCTGTCCTATCTCAGTGGCCTTGTCATTTCCTGGAGACCTTCTTACCCGTGTTGGAGCCTTCTTTCCCGCCGGGGAGCCATCTCTCTCATCCAATGGCCTTTCTCTCCTATTTTAGGGGCCTCCTCGTTCATAATGGGATCCCATTTACAATTTTGTATCGTCCTCTTCCGAATTAGGTGCCTCCCGCCACGTCTCTGGAGCATCCCTTTCTATCTTAGTGGAACCTTACTCCTTTTGGGGCCTGCTTTTGCGTCTCCGAAGCCTCATCTCATATCCACTGGCTTTCTCTTCCGTCTTAGGGCCTCCTCTCATTTTCTGGGGCCTCCCTTCCCGTATTGGGGCCTCCTTTGCAATCCTGGGCGCCTCCGTGCCAACTGCCTTGATTTATGGGGCCTCATATCCTCTCCAAGGTGACTCCTTTTTCAAATTAGGGGCGTCTCAACGTCTTGGAGGCCTCCTCATCTGTGTTTGGAGCCTCATTATCCTCTTAGCATGGTGCTTTTGCGTCCTCGAAGGAAAACTAAATTGCTTTTCCGCTTAAATAGTCAGTCACCGACAAATAGTGCAACATGCATCTATTACTCTATTGCTAGGAGCGAAGGCGATGTTGGAGCCAACCTATTTACATGCATATACGACATAAGTTCATATGAACGACCTGGTCCAACCCGACACAATCGGTGCCGGTTCGACCCGATCGATCGTTACACTATCGGAACGCTAACATTTTTTTTTGTGCAGCACGTGAAGTCCTAATTTCTTTACGCTGCACAAAGCCAAGCACAAAGTATTAATTCTTATTTTTACAAATTTCAATCTCAATACTTACTTCGAAGTAATCGCAATCTTTGTTCAAAGAAAGGCTTTCGTCGATGCCCTTTCCTTGCCCGCACGGGTAGCGGTGTGGATTCGGCCGGCCACCGACCACGTGTTGATCGGCATGTCACGTGATCCGCGTGCCCCCGGGCTCTGCCGACTGGCCTGTTCAAGGTGAACGTAATAAGAGTCGCTGCGCAGAATGGTTGTGTGACATATACTGAGCGGATTAGCTGGGGGACAGAAATAACAGTGACATACCGAGCCGCGGTGTGCCCCGTGGTACAGTCGATCGTTCGCGCTATATCGTGAATGCCATGTCGCAGCGATTCGGCATGATGCATTCAAGTGGGATGCAAATATCGGAGTGGGCGTGCAAAATATCGCTAATTGGGGCGAACTTTCAGCCAAGTGTAATCATATTTGGCCGAGATCGATTGATTTTCAATGCGCTTATACGGAAATGAGAGGTATCTTGTCAAAAACCGGACTCTACTGTGGAACATGGTGCACGCATCTAAAGCTTGGATGCATTCCGCCGAAATTCGTTGCATCCACGTTAGGTGTCATGAGCGGACATATTACCGGTGGCGCCACTCTGGTGGTGGATTTGTGAAGGAACACCACCAGAGTGGGCTTGCTATGATTGATGCTATATTCTAGTTTCTAGAGGTAGAAACTACCTTTAGCCTGGATTACATCCGATCGTCAGGGGTAAATGGATCGTAGAAAACCACGCTATTATTCTTATTTGTGCCGATGCATACCGATGCAACTGCAAGTAAGCCAGAAGCAATATTCATCGGCCTCCCGACTGCCTACAAAATGAGGACGCTGTCCAGCGATTCTGCACGCCGAGACAGTCCGCTGATCTCTGCTAGTGCTCCCACTTGCTGCGACGAACATTTATATGTATATGTACCACTGGTAGACAGGGGTACGAGTATTTTGATAGTCGTCGGCACGCCTAAGGACGAGGAGAGATTGTAACTAGAGTGCTTTCCTGAGAAATGTAAACATTGACGTTTTTCACATCAAGGTTTAGCTCGAAAACGATGATTTTACCTTCAATTTTTGTGAAAATTTCCACAAAATAGAAGTATGCTTTTTTACAAAAATGGGAACTGACTTATTAGTATCCATCTTGTTGGAAACATGGATGTCCACAGCCCTTTCATATTAACATTAAGTGAAGAGAATTGACATTTTCTAGCTGACTGCAGCATGTTGAAGATGGCAAGATATTTGGCAAATTTGTGCTTTTAGACAATTTTTGAAGTCTTGGAATTTCTTTTCCCAGCGTAATGTTCATGAATGTGGTCAACATAATGGGGCATGATGTTTTCTCTGTAAATGCATACTTTTCAGTTGGCTGGGAAAATCACACAAAAAGTGGGCTTTGAGATGGCTAACATAGCTGAAAAATTATGAAAAATGTGTAGCACAGCCTAACCTAACATAACCTAACCCCTCATGGGAAAAATAATCAATAAAGTGCACAAAATTCAAGCAATTTTTGCTCTAAAAAATTACTCGAAAAACCAAACGTAATGTAAATGCCCTAAACATTCTTTCAGAAAAGTAATTTCTCAAAACAAAAATTAAAGATTAAAAACCTAACGAAACCTTATAGCGAAACCTAACCACTTTGCTTCGTGCAGGAAAATGTGAAAATTTGTCTTGTGAATACCTTAAAGCACAATAATGCCAGACTGCCATTACATTTTGCAACAAGCTGCAGAAACCCGAGCAGTAGTACAATTGTAATGCTTTTCTCAAGCTCAGTGGAATTCTACAATATGCCTGACATTTCATGTACATATTAAGCCAGCAATTCTTTCCTTGTCCTCAATCCTTGTCCTCAATCTAAAATCCATAGCAGTTCTAGATAATGAATCACTTCAATTTATATTAGATAGTCATCTCTTTTCGCATTATCTCCATCAACATCATAAAATATGGCAGCAGTTGCAGAGGGCATCTTGCTCACTTTGCATCATCGAAATGCTGCTTGAAGATGTTGGATAACATTGGCCTACACCTGCTGGTCACTGATTATGTTGCTCTACACCTCCCTACATATTATTAATCACGTCAGCCTAAACCTGCAGGTAGCTGATCATGTCTGCCTACACCGACTGATAATTGATTGCGTGAACTGCTACACATGCACAATGCATATATCCCTGCAAGTAAGCTAATTAAAATTCCACAACATGCCTGGCATTCCATGTCAAGATCAACCTGAAAACAATTGTACCTTGTCTAAAATCCATAGCGTTTAGCAAAATCATCCCTGCAATTTGTCAATTGATAGCAGTCCCTTTTTGCAATATCTCCATGGACATCATCAAAATATTGCAGTAATTTGAGCAGGCATCTTACCCACTCTGTTCCATCACAATACTGATTGAAGGTACGCTATGACATCTGTCGAACCATCACAATACACATGTGCATTTCAGCTGCATCTCTATGTATTTGCCCATATATTTTACCAATCCAAATGTGCAATATTCACGACTTAAAATATATTTGGCATGCTATTTATTGATCATTTAGCAAGTATCTGGATTGGGATGCAGCTTGCAGTTTACCCCACTGTGGAATGTCAATTATGGAACTAGGCATAAACAGCTTTTGGTTTGCTGAGGGGAAGCCATGGTGTTTGTTCAGCTAAGCCACACATAATTTATGTCATTGTCTTTTCCATTATTTTGCTCATTTAACCACAAAGATAGTACAAGCTTTTCCTGTTTGTACGTACCGCACTGTGCCGGATTTGAAACAAAATTGTTAGTTGAGCTGTATTACCACTATAATAGATTACCTACCCTTCCAAGCTTCATACTTACGCCAATTGGTAACATTTCAGTATCACAAGCCCTCGCTTTAGTAGCCATGACGCGAGTCGGTTGAAAATATTCGCATGGAACAATCCAACGTATGGTTCCCCGTGTGTTTCAGGCTTGGCCGCTTCGAGACCTCGACATATCTGACGCCATTGCTACGAGAAGGTTTTTAAATCGATGGCAACCCCTAAGTGTAATGATGCTGTAAATACTTGTCCTGTGATACAAATATGTCAGTTTTGTCTACCAAGTATTATTACCGTTTTTTAAACCAAAAACCCATTACTTGAAACTTCTCCATTCCAGGATTTCGGTCTCGAATTATCATATTGTATTCCTTTTAATTGTATATCAGATGTTCTACATTAGCGAATTAATTTCCAATGGTCTCAAATAATCCGGCATAAAATCAGCTGCCTTCGGATGCCATACTGGACTACTTTTAACGATATCTAACCTTGCCATTTTTTACCTTTTGACATGAAGCTTTCCGGATTATTGAGGTTCTGGCATGGCTCGATGCACGTCAAGCACCGATGGTTGCTGCCTAGAGGATCCGTAGGACCGCCGAGCGGTGGCACGACAAAAAGTAAAGTTCCACCCTTCAATAATACTAGGCAACATCGACTCTCCCACGCCAAAATCGTGTAAATAAAATTCACGGTTGTAGATGCATTCTTTCCATTCAACGCCCATAAGCGTAATGTTTTAAACAATATCGAGAAAACCTGTCGGCCTCAACTCCAGCTCAACCTGTCGGGCTCAACTCTCAACATGGCGGAACTCATGCCAGGCACATCGCCTATCGTTTCAAATATGAAAATATACCTGTAACTTTGGCTTTGGGGCCATTAACATTCAGGGAATGGTTCCTCGCCCCCAAGCGCGCCTCGCCATATTATGAATGTCGGGCGGTCGGGGACGGGCCGCGGGGCCCGCCGGCTATGGTGGAAAATATTTCCAGAAGCCAATACGCAAAGTAGCTATGCGCAATATAGCACTGTAAGTGGCAATGAAATTGACGTCTGAAGGCAAGCTAACTTTCATAAATGCACTTCGTATCATATTTTATGGAGTTTCATAAATTGTAACTATATTCTTCGCGCACACACTAGTGAGCATCTGGGCGCATTTTTCAGAGTTCTTGAAGGGCATCAGGAACCTACCTGTTTTCTTTCTGTACTGGAGATCGCCGTTGTAACATTGCGTCGTAACATAACATTGGGTCTGACGCCTAACGATGTCTCAATCCGCGTCGGGACAGTCTGTCGAGAGCACCCAGTCAGGTTTTTCCGAGATAGCGCCCCACTGCATAAACAGGGACACGAAACATGCTGTACCTTCTTATGCACCGGTTTCGCATATCTCGTATAACCATTGACCTCTATAATAACTAGACAGCCGACTCGCCGCCCGCCGCACGCTCCGCGCCCTATTCCGGCCGGTCCCGACTGGAGGCGGCCGAGCGGCGGGATATGGGCAAAAGATCGGGCGCGCCACCCACTCGCATGCATTTTGGCCCTGGAATGAAAAGTTGTTGATAGATTTTGATAAAAAGTAGTGAAAAATGGTGCTGGGTTCATGATGAAAATATATAAATGTTGAAACACCTGGTAAAATATTGTTATTGTGCTTTTGAGGTGTCTAACTTGTATCATCGTTCTTCCAGCTTTGTGCGGTATTCGGCATGTGTACCCCATGAAATTAAGACCCCGGATACCCGCTAAATGCTAGCGAAGAAACGCTAGGAATGTTTGTAGTTGACAGCATATGTGTACTGTGTCTGCATCCTATATCCTAATCAGGGGCGGATCCAGGAATTGTTATGGGGAGAGGTATTTGTCTGGGGGCGCCATTTCTAAGGAGGTGCACCCTGCGAAAATACCTGAAGGGGCGCCTTCGGCCGAAAATCCGTTTAGCGGGGGAGGGGGCTTGCATTTAAGCACACTGGAGGGGTGCTACTAGCTGAAAAATATGATGGGAGCACTCAAGTCGTCCCGGAAAGGCACGGGTTCCAAATTTCATGGGGACATATCCATGAATCCGCCGATCATCCCTGAATCCGCACGACCATCCTGCAGGGCACGGGTTGACGCTCAAGCAGGGGCGTTCCTTTATATATACTTTCGAGGGGACAAGTGCCCCATCAATGTTGGCTTTGCCCCTCCCCCCCCGCCAACAATTTCAAGCTTTAACATGGGACCCTATGGAGAGTGACCCCCCCCCCCCACCCCAATAAATTTGGACCTGCCCATTGCCTTCATGTATTTTGCCCTCCCCCCCCCGCCCGAATAATTTTCAGAAATCAACATCTGTGCGCTCAGGACTTCCTCTTTAATTGCAGTTCGTTCTATCAGCTCGCGACCTCTTCCAAGGGCGTATCCAAGAGGGCAGGCGCAAATCCAGGATTTTTCATGGAAGGGGCATGTTTGGAGCCACTGGATGAGCCCCCAGGGGTGCATTCCGCTGAAAATTTCGGGAGGGGCGCACTCGAGGGTCTTGGAAGGGAGACTTCGGTTGAAAATTCAAGGGGGTGCACTCAATCATTCTAAGAGGCACATTTTCATCTGGATGGGCGCCTTTAGTTGAAAAATTGGAAAGGGCTGCACTCGAGCCTCACTGTAGGACCACTTTTCCTGGTAAGAGGCAAGGGGCCACCTTGCCATGAACGGACACATGTCCCCTGTGCCCTCTGTATCTGTCTCTGCAAGGGGATGAACGGCAGGGACGCGGCAGGTAGGAGTACAAGCTTAATGTGGAATATATGATGTGGTTTTGGCTTGGTATATGCATATATATATATATATATATATATATATCAAACACAAGTTTTTGCTTCATATATGACTATATCATTTGAAAATGATATAGTCATTTTCACCACCTAGAACGCCCCAGCATCACCGCTTTACATCCACAACACACTGCGCAGCGCCTACCAGCGTCGCCGTTTTGCCCATATGCGGCGCCGCCGTCGGGATCGTTTTGAAAAGTCGAGTTATCTGTCTAGTTATATATAGGGGTCAATGCGTATAACTTTAAGGAAAGGGCCATCAAAGGTCATGAATCTGGTATTGGTTCAGGAGAGCAATGTTCCAAAATCTTCCAAGTATCCCCATTCGGGTACTTGCAACATATCAATACCCAATCCGGGCCATGCCGTTCTTTCATCAAGAGGACCAGCTCTGCTATCTCGAAATTGTGATTAAGGTCAAGGTTCCTGACATGAGGTAAATTTAATTGTCCCCAATATTAACTGCATTGAGTGGATAAAATGGATTTGTGGTATTTTTTATGCAGAAAATGTTAACGAGCATTCAATAGGGAATCCGGTTTAAAATATGTCAAAAGTGAATGACATAAAGTCAAGTCAAATATGCATATTCTACCCAATGCTGCCTTGTACAGAATGTTGCTGTTCCTCGTGAGGTCATTTCCTAATTCGGATTCAGCGCCGCTTAAGTCGTGTAACATGATATTGGGTGCCGAACCAATGACCTGAGATGATCTGACTCATGTTATCTGACCTTATTCGACCTGATTTGACCTTTACTTGGTTACTTTCCAAGCATTGCACACTTAGGCAAAGGCTGAGGTGATCACTTTATCCACCCATATAATGTCCAAGCTTGGTCTCAGGTCAGGTTACGAGGTCAAAAGCTGAATAGTTTACAAATGTATCGGTATCATACCACTTTTCGGGAACACAATTTTCATGTTTCAAATGTAATGTACCAGTGGTAGTAAGGCATACTTGATCTGACTACAGACGTGACCTGACATGACCTTATGGTTTCGGATATCAAACGGATGTACGCATCTTGCTTGAATAGTTCAGTTGAAAGGATTCGGGATACATCTTAATATTTTTCAGGTCATTCCCCAAGGTGAAAGTCATGTTCCTTGGTTCATCTATTAACATAACCTTTCAGGACCTCAGCATGACCAAAATGAAGACATGAGCTGTGATATGAGCCCTAGGCTAAATTGATTTGCGAATGACGTTTCCTTGTGTCTCTAGCATGCATAATTCGGAAGTTGATTTTCAAGCCGGATTTGAAATCGTTCTAAGCAACGCTGCCCTGAACATGTTTTTCTATGATCAATATAAATACAGATATAAATAAAACATACCTCAAATTAAAATAAATAGTGCATTTATGTTAGGTCTTGAAAAACAAAGCCAGAAGAAAACAAATTCGCCTCTTCGCCATTTCAAGATATTTAGGTTACATATTAGGTTATATTTAGGTTACGTATATTATTAGCATAATATGACCCCGGGTAACCTGATTATCGGCCAAAACGCACATTTACGCTATATTTCGGACTCTGCATGACCAACGGTGCTTTGCACGCTACATTAGCTTACGTAGGTCGGAAGTTAGGAGAGTTTCAAGCATACACTTTCCATCCCCCGCCTCTGGTCCAGCGAGGTTGGATTAGCCGACCGACCCTGTGAGGGTTTGGCATCCTGCAATATCTCTTGAATTTGGCGGAACAAGTTGAGGCTTCTGCGGACTGCCAAGAAGGCCAAATTACGGTAGGCTGACCAGCTTTCCGCCCGCTATGATTCCCGAACATGCGCCGGTAGCCTTGGACTCATATCGCCATCATCCTTGGATGCATAGCTAGTCCGTGCCCTCACCTGTCTTGCACCCCAAATGATGTCTTATATTGGTAAGGAAAATAACTATGAAAACTATGAAAAAGTTGAAAAGCTTCAGTGTTGTTCAGCACTGAACTACATGTACTCAAACGACGCTTATGTTATGTGCGAACGAGGAGACTGGTTCTGCAATTATTGCATGATACATTTTTGTCCTTGCCATTTTTTACCAGACTACTAAATGATTTGGCAAGAGAACTTACAGACTGTTAATTTGAATCATCAAGGTTCATTAGACTACTGCCATTGAAGGATGTTACCCTAGAAGAGGGTCGTGTGCTTCTTTATTTATTGGGTGGTTCTGGACGCACTTTATGCACGATCAAGGCCAATGGCGCCGCCCACACTGTCTCGCCAGTGGGCTGCGGGATTGGGAAATGCCCCGAGTGGTGCGAGTGTTGAACCCGGGACCTTTGGTGCCCAGAGCTCAACACCTTAACCACTCGGCCATCCTCGCCCCTAGAAGAGTGTCCATCAAAGGACTTGGTTAAGATGCGCCAGAATTAAATTTGCGGGGGTGTGGATCCCGCAGATACGTGTTGAGATTTTGTTGCAAAATCTCAACCGATTTACATTCATCAGTTAACGTTGATCTGATGATAGCAATGCTCACTTTAAAATGAAAATGGCGCAATGCTAATGATTACCCAAAGTAGAATCGGAAAAATGAAATGAAGGGAAGGAAAAGGTCATGACCGGCTGGAGGTGCTCAGAAAATTAGCCTTAACACGCACATAGCATTCCTTACATACCATGCCAGCCAAAAAGCAAATCAACCAATTTAGTTTCTGAATATAAATGCTCCGATGAAGCTTGCACGTTTCAAATTATCTCTGTAAGCTACATTGGACACATCACAACATCACTGTTGCGACGCCTGACTTGTCACCTGCATTCGGGCTCTCCACACCAACATGCACAAGACAATGGCCACCGATATATCACTACACAAGAGCTGGTGCAAAACACTACCATCATCGCACACATATGTGATAAGAGGAGTATACGCATCACGGAGGCCATCCTCATCCGCGAACGGCTTCACACTCTGAACAACCGACGTGATTGTCAGGGTATCCTCACGTTATGTGATGGGTTTCCAGGGCCCGTCCAAGCGCTTAGTGAGCTTGGACGTCGCGCAATAAATTATTATAATCGGTGGTCTAAATTACCAACTGCACGAAGAAGGAAAACGAACATTAAAGGAACTTGAAAGAACAAAAAAAAAACAAGCAATGCTAGATATGCGGTCAGCTTCACAAATATATATATATATATATATATATATATATATATATATATATATATATATATATATATATATATATATACATATATAGATATGTATATATATGATATGTAATGCAACGTACACCATCAGTGTGATCACTTTCATGCCAGTAAACAAGTTGGATTCTCCCAGTGTGACCCTGAAAGCGATATAGGCTAATCCGTTCCAGCTGTCTATCCGGCGCTCCACCCAGTCATGTTCGAACGTCCTGCGTTGGAAATATCGGTAGCGATCTTCTGAATTATTTGCAGAAATGTAATCACATAAGTGTGCTGCCTGTCGGGCCAACATGGAACTTCACTATGTTTGTCAGTTATCATGTGCCACACATACGCGTGCAAGCATTTGATGTCACTAATCCAACTGCAGGACATTGGTTCCCAGGCGTTCGAGTTGGTAATCGCTGGCAACAGTCCACAGTATCTTGTGCTTTAATTTCAAAACATGGGTAGAGCATTTGTGGCTGCCTTAACGTACATTTTTTAGTTCCTTAAATTGTACCGGCCAAAAATAATTACGTAAGCTTCAATCGGCATGAATTTATCTTTAAACCTGCTCGTGGCTATTTTCATGCCGTCATATAAGCACAGACCGTTCTATGACCGTTATTCTCGTCCATTGTATCGAAATTAATTTTACCTCATCATCACGCCGATTACACGATATGCCAGTTTTGCTCAATAATCTTGCTGGTATCTTACACCAAGACCCTCTTGCTCCGGAATGCAGTGCAACGAGCAGGAACGCCGACATTAAGAAGCAACTTACCGGGCAAAACACGTCAAACATTCATAGCACAGTAGAGCGCTGTTCAGCCAGCAGCACCACACATCCGTTTGGCTTGGCACGTCGAGTGGAAAGCCACATATTGAAATCCGGCCAAGTAACGTGGCAAATTCATGCGAAGCAAGCCGGCACCTAGCAGCGAGCTGCAAAACAGAATTGACAGTGTGTTGTCGGTTTAGGCCTACTACAAAGAGCTACGTTATAATAGCACATAAGTATCGCATAAAGTGGCGACGTTACATACATGGAATTTCTATCGGTACTCGGTTTCTGGGGTACAAAATGATGGGGGTAGAAATTTCTGGGGTAGAAATCCGCTTCCAACGGCTTCACGAATTGCGGGAGAAAATCTATATGGCTCGCATGTCTGTACATATCTTAATTCCTAATTGGAGGAACATACCGGTTATTAATCTGCCGGAAACATGTTGCTGTGTGGGGGGAAACATGTTCCTGTGTGTGGGGGAGGGGCGAAACATGTTGCTGTGGGGGGTGGGGTGGGGGTGGGGGGGGAAATGTTGTGTGGGGGGCGGATCATGTTGCTGTGTGGTGTTGGGGCGGATCATGTTGCTGTGTGTGTGTGTGGGGAAACATGTTGCTGTGTGTGTGTGTGGGGGGGGGGGACATGTTGTTGTGTGTGTGGGGAAACATGTTGCTGTGGGGGGGACATGTTGCTGTGTGTGGGGCGGACCATGTTGCTGTGTGTGTGTGTGGGGGGGGAATGTTGCTGTGTGGGGGGCGGAACATGTTTCTGTGTGGGGGGTGGGGGAAACATGTTGCTGTGTGGGGGAAACATGTTGCTGTGTGGGGGGCGAAACATGGTGCTGTGTGTGTGTGTGGGGGGGGAAACATGTTGATGTGTGGGGGCGAAACATGTTGCGATGTGTGGGGGGCGAAACATGTTGCTGTGTGTGTGTGTGGGGGGGGAAACATATTGCTGTGTGGGGGCGAAACATGTTGCTGTGTGGGGGGGAAACATATTGCTGTGTGGGGGGCGAAACATGTTGCTGTGTGGGTGGCGAAACATGTTGCTGTGTGGGGGGGCGAAACATGTTGCTGTGTGGGTGGCGAAACATGTTGCTGTGTGGGGGCGGAACATGTTGCTGTGTGGGGGGGCGAAACATGTTGCTGTGTGGGGGGCGAAACATGTTGCTGTGTGGGGGCGAAACATGTTGCTGTGTGGGGGGCGGAACATGTTGCTGTGTGGGGGGCGAAACATGTTGCTGTGTGGGGGGCGACATATGTTGCTGTGTGGGGGGCGAAACCTGTTGTTGTGTGGGGGGGCGAAACATGTTGCTGTGTGGGGGCGAAACATGTTGCTGTGTGGGGGCGAAACATGTTGCTGTGTGGGTGGCGAAACATGTTGCTGTGTGTGGGGCGAAACATGTTGCTGTGTGGGGGGGGCGAAACCTGTTGTTGTGTGGGGGGTGAAACATGTTGCTGTGTGGGGGCGAAACTTGTTGCTGTGTGGGGGCGAAACATGTTGCTGTGTGGGGGGCGAAACATGTTGCTGTGTGTGGGGCGAAACATGTTGCTGTGTGGGGGGCGAAACCTGTTGTTGTGTGGGGGGTGAAACATGTTGCTGTGTGGGGGGCGAAACATGTTGCTGTGTGTGGGGCGAAACATGTTGCTGTGTGGGGGCGAAACATGTTGCTGTTGTGTGTGTGGGGGGAAACATGTTGCTGTGTGGGGGCGAAACATGTTGCTGTGTGGGGGCGAATATGTTGCTGTGGGTGGGGGCGAAACATGTTGCTGTGTGTGGGGCGAAACATGTTGCTGTGTGGGGGCGAAACCTGTTGTTGTGTGGGGGCGAAACATGTTGATGTGTGGGGGGCGAAACATGTTGCTGTGTGGGGGGCGAAACATGTTGCTGTGTGGGGGGCGAAACATGTTGCTGTGTGTGGGGCGAAACATGTTGCTGTGTGGGGGCGAAACCTGTTGTTGTGTGGGGGTGAAACATGTTGCTGTGTGTGGGGCGAAACATGTTGCTGTGTGGGGGGCGAAACATGTTGCTGTGTGTGGGGCGAAACATGTTGCTGTGTGTGGGGCGAAACCTGTTGTTATGTGGGGGGTGAAACATGTTGCTGTGTGGGGGGCGAAACATGTTGCTGTGTGGGGGGCGAAACATGTTGCTGTGTGGGGGGCGAAACATGTTGCTGTGTGGGGGGCTTGTTATGTGGGCTTTTGAAGGCGTATTCGACCGCTCCAACGTGACCAACATTTCAGATGTTATGCTGTTGTTACCATGCATGCGATAATATTAACATTCTAATCCCAGGAACTAGCCTTCGTGACGCTGCAAACACAACTTAGTTTAAGTATATTTTGCATACCACGCAATACGGGAATGCAGATTGAGCCTGGTCAGCGTTTCTGAAGTAGCCGATGTTGATACGGTAACGCTGATTGACATGGCATGATCTCGATCCCGCCGACACCACGATATATGGCACTCTAGCCTTCCAACTTGGCCACAAAGCTTCGTTTTGCTTGCTCTCTAAGTTACAAAAGTACTAGATGGAGAAAATGGAGGGGGGGGGGACAGAGCCTACCTCTTGCCCCTGCGAATTATGCACCGGGTATCTGCACTGAACGCACTCAGTAGCACGCGATTGCACGACGCGACTTCCAGGAATACCTGAGAGCACCAGCGAGGCCGACCCCCCCCTCCCGCCGAAACACCAGTACTTCGGCCACTCTCTGATCCCTTGGCTTAGAACACACGCCATCGTGCAAATATTTGCTCAAAACCTCGTCTCGTCGATGGTAATGGGCTTCAGCTAGTTCGCGTGAGCATGGTTACAGGACTGACACAACCCTCCACGGAACTACGTCGATGGTAATGAGCTTCAGCTCGTGCGCGTCAGCATGGTTACAGGGCTGACACGACCCTCGGCGGGAGCTATGTCGATGGTAATGAGCTACAGCTCATGCGCGTGAGCATGGTTACAGGGCTGACACGACCCTCGGCGGGAGCTATGTCGATGGTAATGAGCTTCAGCTCGTGCGCGTGAGCATGGTTACTGGGCTGACACGACCCTCGGCGGAACTATGTCGATGGTAATGAGCTGCAGCTCGTGCGCGTGAGCATGGTTACAGGGCTGACACGCCTCTCGGTAGACCTAGGCGCTGTCAGGCTCGGTAGGGTGTTGCTGTCCACACCGCACAACAGCAACAGGCGCACGGCCAAGTGGATGCATCGCCGACAGTGGCACACAAGCCGGAGAGGGCAAGTGGGCTAGACAAAATGGGGCGCAGCAAGCTGTCTCTGGACTGCGCACCCTGCACACATCCATCAAACACTGAAAACATATTTGACCACCTTTAACAGAGTAAACTCTCTTTCTTGGTGTATAAGGGGTGGTGAGTACAGACGACCACCCCCTACCACCCGTAGAACTACTGCTCGCTTATTCAGATAATTTCGGCATAGTCACCCTAACCCGGTTACCACCCTTTCCAAGATATACCATGGTCCGATTACCATGAACAACTGAGTAGCTCTTCCAAATACTATATTGAAAACCACCGTGCATTACTACCCCAGTGCACCCAAATAATACTCTGAAAAAGAGCGTTCTAGAACCATCATTGCAAACCCACTATAAGGCTAGGAGCCTCGGGCTGAAATCTGGCGAGCTGTTTGGCACAGAGTATGGAGTATGACTGTAGTCATACTCGCTTGTGGTAGTCAAGCCACACATTGAAACTTTTGTCAGAATTTTCCATCGGAATAAGCTCTGAATTCCTCTAGTCATTAGCGCTTCTTCATCGAAGGTCGCAACCAATCCAACGATAGGCATACAGCAATGGAAAATCGAGCGGAGGCAGGGAGCAGCACCCGTTTTTATTATCTGAAATGAACATTCAGCGAAAATGAAGTTGATTTCGACCGCATGCTCGGACTGAGTGCACAGCCACCTTGAGCCACTGGCTTCTGAAGAAAACTACGGTCCACCGCTGCCATCGGACGGTCCAGCGCTGCCGGTGGACGGTCCAGCGCTGATCCGCCGTTGCCGGCGGACGGTCCAGCGCTGCCGGTGGACGGTCCAGCGCTGGTTCGCCGTTGCCGGCGGACGGACTAGCGCTGTCGGCGTACAGTCCAGCGCTGCCGATAGACGGTCCAGCGCTTCCAGCGAACGATCCAGTGCTACCGGTGGACGGTTCACCGCTGCCGGCGGTCGATCCACCGTTGTCGGCGGACGTTCCAGCGCTAATGGCGGACGGTCCACTGCTGCCAGCGAACGGTCCAGCGCCGCCGGCGGACTGTCCAGCGACACCGTCGGACGGTCCAGTGCTGATCCGCAGTTGCCGGCGGACGGACCAGCGCTGCCGGCGTACTGTCCAGCGCTGCCGGTGGGCGGTCAAGCGCTACCGGCAGACGGTTAAGTACTGCAGTGGGACGGTTCATCGCTGCCGGTGGACGGCCCAGAGTTGCCGGTGGATGATCCACCGTTTCCGGCGGACAGTCCAGTGCTGCCAGTGGACGGTTTAGCGCTGCTGGTGGACGGTCGAGCGCTGCTGGTGGACGGTCCGCCGCTGCCGGTGGACGGTCCGCCGCTGCCGGTGGACGGTCCAGAGCTGCTGGAAGATGATCCGTCGTTGCCGGCGGACGGTCCAGCGCTGCCGGCGAACGGTCTATGGCTGACGGGGGATGGTCCGCCGGCAACACATTCTTAGTAGATCTTAACCATCGCCAGGCCGGCAGGCGAATCAACCTTCTCCGGGCCGAAGGGGTGGGGGTGGGACAGGCTCTTGGAAGACACCCTTGCACTTCCGATCTACGCATGCTAGGATTAAATGCAGAGCTCGTTCCAAAGCTTTAGTCATGGAAAGCCCGAAACAAACTTATCTTTGCATTTTGACTGATAATGAGGTCACCAGAGGTCGTATTAGGTCGATATAAGGATCCTGACTTAGTCCCTGGAAATGATGAGACACTACATGTCTCCATTTAACACTCACGTCAGGTCATCTCAGATCATTCGATTGTCATCCAATATCATGTCGCACGACTAAGGCGGAGGTGAAACTGAATTCCGACATAACTTGGGGAGAAAGGGTAGCATTCTGCATAAGATTGCATTGTGCAGAATACACATAATAAGCCACCTGATCTGATGCCATTGTCCTTTAACACGCGCACTGGAGGGGGGGGCGAAATCCGCCCACCCCTCCGGTTTTTCGCCAATAACTGCAGATTTTACCGGTCGATATACGCAATTTTCGGTGTACCTGCTTAGAAATGAACGGCGCGTCGTTTAAAGCAAGAAAATGGAAATCGGCCGAAAAGTTTTCAAGTTAGGCGCCGCTAAAGTCAAAAAATGTTATAGCGCCAGACCAAAAAAATCGGCGCTGATGCGCTTCCAGTATACTGACAAAAGGGAAGTGTTCTAGGCAACACTAGCGACTTGTTTGATGCATATTGATATGCTCTATAGTTTCAAGGTGATGTTAGGTCACCAAGGTCAAGTCAGGTCAAGTTCATGACAGGTTAATGGAACCAAACTTGAAAAACTGGAATGTTGCCATAAATGCACTACTGGTTGTCATTTGTACTGTTTGTCATTGCGTTTCCATACTTTATTCATGTACTTTACTCCCTTCTTCACGAAGCCGATTGCTCCGAGCTGCCCGACGGAGCAGTCGGGCGGGCAGCCGGTTCCGGTAACTGGAACAGGTAACTGACCTGATAAAGTGGTGCTATATAGGTGACCTGAGGTCAAATATTGGGTCTAGCATCTGCATTGCATCATTAGTAATGTCCAAAACATCATTGATGCCTGCTTCAAAGAAGCATCTTAACTTGGTACACCAGGGGCATCATGCTCCTGAGCTCCTGAGCACTTGATAAATTATGGAGCAGCCTACCTGGAATGCATAGGCAAGCAAATGAATGAGGTGAGTGACATTCACCAGTGCAATATTAATGCACCACATACCTGTCAAGACTGGCTGGTGATACATTGTTGGAACATATGAATCTCACTGACAGAGACACTCTTATTATTAATTTGGCTGATTCAATAATATTAGCTTGCATCCACCCACCTTCGCACCCATGCTTCGGCCTGGTACCTACCATGCAAGATAGACTGAACTGGTTTACTGTCTTGGTCCCAGCTGTTTCCCTAGATGCCATGCACACATTCCTGTCAGGTTCATGATAAAGGATGCCACCAACTGGTTTAGACATCTGAATTTAACTTGTCCAGCTAACTAGGTAAATACCTACCCACTTAGAAGTATCTCCCAAATGAAAATGATGTAAATTAAATAATTCCTATTTTTTCTCTGCACTCATCTTTTAGCATTTTGTGATGAATGGAGTGGTAGGCAGTACAAAATGTATATATACTTACCTACCTATATATGCAACCATAATTAAATTCCCACTGGTCCTGCCTGGGTACATACCTGTCTGCCTGGGTGGGTGCCAACCTACTTAGGTTTTCATTACATTGCAACTCACACTAGCAAAAAAAAAATCCCTCAGCTTGCTCATGTCAATAGTAGGCACTTACCTGGGTACCTGGCCTGCCTGCCTAGGTACCTACCTACCTACCTATCTCTTATTCACATTCTTCAATGACCAAATCAACTGAAATATCTAATGCATATTTGCCTAGATTAGGTAAGTAGCTACATAAGCATATCTGGATCGAGATGTTCACATGCACTGACTCATACCACACCTATTGCACACCCAGCACCTATTAAAGAAGAAGAAAAAAACTGCACGTGAGTACGGCGTCCAGCGTAATAAGCCTGCCGTAAGACATTTATGAATGAAATAGAAAAAAAACTGTTTGGTAATCATTGTACTTGGTAACCAGTGACACTTATTAGGCTTAGAGGAGATATGTACTACATTTTCATTGAAATAAATTGAATAATTTCGTTTATGCAGCATACAATTATTTTTGAATGCACAGACGATTGTGTATTAAATATATCTATCTATGTTGTACTTCCGAACAGGTTTTGAATGAGGTATACATGGTTTCCTAATAACAAGTTTTTTTCCAAACACCTATTACATTACTTGACTATGGAACATGCACTTTGGCCTTATGGATAGTGAGTTGAATGATTTTGTAAAGCAAATCGCTGCTATCATTTCAACATTATTCTCCATTAATATTATCCATATTCTCCATAAATTGCTAGGCACCTCCGGTCTAGCCATGTAGTCGTCCAAGTCAGGTGAGGGAAGGCGAGCATATTGTTGTAACACATTTGTTGAACTACCTACCTTGTTACGTAGGCCCTACAACTAGGTTCTAACACCTACCTACCGTGGAAAATAAAATATTTAACCCATTCTTGAATATAATCTCAGATGACCTTGCCCTTACGTATTCTCATTTTGAACGCATTCGAGAGAATTGTAATTTCTATGATGTTCAATATATCGGTAGACAAGTTGAAATTGGCCCTGACTTCAACTTAGAAAGAAGCATAGATATTCTCCATTTGAATGCAAGATCCATAGTAAATAAATTTGATGAGCTCAATATCTTCCTAAGCCAACTGAATCACAAATGGAGCTTTATATGTATTTCTGAAACCTGGCTATCAAAAGAAAATGAACATAAATTTAACTTAGATGATGAAGATTATGAGCTATTCTGCCAAAGCAGGGAACACAAAATTGGGGGAGGGTCTGCAATCTATTCCTTGAAATCTCTTAAAGCAAAACAGGTCTATCCATTTGATTTTGTTGCTGCTGAAGCTGAAGTAGTTTTTCTCCAAATAGAATTGAGTAATAAACAAACTATTTTGATATGCCAGATCTATCGTGCACCTGGTCATCATGCACAATTTTTGTCAGAATTTGAAGAGTGCTTAACAACAATAAGCCATCTGAACATGCCGACCTACATCATTGGAGATTTAAATGCTGATCTGTTATCAATTCCAAATGACCATTTTGCAGACTCATTTTTTATGTCTATGTGCTCTCATGGTTTTCTTCCTCTAATATCAAAGGCAACTCGTGTATGTGATTCATCATGCACATTAATTGATAATATTTTCTGTAATGATGTATCAAAAATACAACAGTCTGGCATCATTAAATCTGATTTCTCTGATCACTTCTCTATTTTTACAACATCAGAATTTACAGTTCAAAAACCAATCAATGCAAAAAGAACAAAAACTGCTTTTGACTTTCACAAAATGGACAACCTGAGGGATCATCTGACCAATGAACTTCAGGGAATTTTTGATGAAAATGATCCTGAAGAAGCATGCAGCAGCTTAATTAATGCATACAAAAGTGGGATTGATAAATTTACATATACTCAAGTCTTATCAAGAAAAACAACCTCCATAAAACCATGGATTTCACCTGCAATACGATGTTCAATCAATCAAAAGCAAATATTATTTAATCACAAACTTAAATATCAAACTGCTGAAAGCAAGAAAAAATATAACAAGTATAAAAATACACTGATTGCAATAATTAGAAAGGCAAAAATACTTTATTATGAGGCTGAATTTGACAAACATCAAAATAATCCAAAAGAGACATGGAAAATGCTTCACCAAATTCTGAGGCAGACTCCTTCCAAACATAATATCCCTGAAAAAATGAACACAGATACAGACATCACTCTAGAAAATGATGCAGCTATAGCTGAAGGATTCAATAAATATTTCACAGAAATTGCACCAAAATTGAGAGAACAAATTCCTCAAAACAACACCAATGCTTTAGAATACATACATACGTACCCAGATATATCAATGGCACTATTAACAGTAACAGAAAACAATTTAGATACAGTGATTACTTCTTTAAAAAATGTTGGGTCGGGAATTGATGGAATAAATTCTAGGATATTTAAACAATCATATAGGTCAATATTACCACACTTGACCCATGTCATTAACCTATGCCTGAATAGTGGGACTTTCCCCAAGCCATTAAAAATAGCTGTTGTCAAGCCCATCTACAAAAAAGGGGACCCAGCAACATTTTGTAACTACCGACCAATTAGTATTCTTCCATATATGTCAAAAATATTAGAAAAGATCATCTACAACCAACTCTTGGAACATTTCACACTACATAACATACTTTCTGATAAACAATTTGGTTTCAGAAAAGATATGTCCACATATATGCCTCTTCTCTTAATACAGAACTTGATCACCAAAGGGTTTGAAAATAATGAATATGTTGTCGGAATTTACCTTGATTTGAGGAAGGCATTTGATACTGTTGACAGGAAAATATTATGTGCAAAATTGGACAAATATGGAGTGAAGGGAAATGCAATTAAAATATTACAGTCATATCTATCAGGAAGAACTCAAGCTACCACAATCAATAACAGCACCTCTGCTTTCAGAAAGATTGAAATGGGTGTACCACAGGGCTCAATTCTAGGCCCCTTACTCTTTATAATATACATAAATGATCTTGTAAATTTGGATATAGAATGTCAGACATTTCTATATGCTGATGACACGGCTATATTTTTCAAAAGCACTGACCCTAAAGAGCTTCAAAACAAAATACAAAATTCATTGCCAAGAATTTCACAATGGCTACATTCAAATCTTTTGTCATTAAATGAAACAAAAACTGTATACCAGTTGTATAACAATCACAAAACGAATATTGATATTGAGATCAAATTTAATGGGATTGCTATTTTGCATCAAAATCCAGTGAAGTACCTTGGTGTATACATAGATGAAAATTTGAAATTTGCATCCCATATCAGCAGTGTCTCAAACATAATAAGTCGTAATATAGGAATGATATCAAAAACAAAATATATCCTAAGCAAAAATCACCTCTTAAAATTGTATAATGCATTAATTCTCCCATATATAAATTATTGCTGTTTTCTCTGGGGTACAAACTATGCTAATCAGACACACAAATTGTCCTTGCTTCAGAAAAGAATGATGCGCATTATTGAGGGTGTATTTCCCCCTCAGAGTGCAAACCCTATCTTCAAGAAATACAAAATTTTAAAAGTCCAAGACATAGCAAAACTTCAGATGTTACTTATTATGCAAAAATTTATTTATAATCAGCTGCCTCATTCTATTAGACCTCTTTTCACCGTATCTCTGAATACCCCATATTCCACTAGGTTACAAGACCACTTCCAACACTGCTATTCAAACAAAAATTATCGTCTCTTCACCATTGAATGTTTTGGACCTAAGCTTTGGAATATTATTATAGCAAAACATTTTCTGCGTACAGATATACCAAATTCTAAGACTGTTCTAAAAAATCACATAAAGACATACTTCTTGAACAAATACTAAATGACTCATGCACTCACTCTGTCTGTTGAATATCAGGGGAATGCACATATGTAGGTATGTATGTGTGTGTGTGTGTGTGTGTGTGTGTGTGTGTGTGTGTGTGTGTGTGTGTGTGTGTGTGTGTGTGTGTGTGTGTGTGTGTGTGTGTGTGTGTGTGTGTGTGTGTGTGTGTGTGTGTGTGTGTGTGCGTGTGCGTGTGCGTGTGCGTGTGCGTGTGCGTGTGCGTGTGCGTGTGCGTGTGCGTGTTGTGTGGGTGTGGGTGTGGGTGTGCATGTGCGTGTGCGTGTGCGTGCGTGCGCGTGCGCGTGCTTAACCATATATAGAAGCTGAAAAACACCCAACCATAGTTCCTCCCACATTCCACCCAGCAACAAGCTTATGCTTAGCTGGATGGAGTTGTGGGAGGAGCCTAAGTAAACAAATGCATTTCAAATTAGGAGTGCCTACTACCATCTCGTCACAAACCAGCTACTAACATTATAGTTTAGGCCTCAACTTCTCTTTGGGATGGATATAGGGCCAGTCATATGCCTCCTTTGGGTATGACTACTTTCAGCATTCTTTATTGCTAGTTTTATTGCTCTAACACTGGGTGCTTTTATGCTCGTTTATTTGTTTTCCATCTCTTAGCTGGGAGTGCCGCGACTTTACTGTTTATTTTATGGTGTTAACGTAAGGTACTTGCAGTCGTTGGGTAAGGGGAGGGGGCACTCCTGGTCACCTGATCTTGGGTGGCGGACGTAAAAAAAAAAAAAAAAAAAAAAGAAAAAAATTAAAAAAAAAAAAAAAAAAAAAAAAAAAAAAAAAAAAAGTTGCAACTACTCTGATTGGCAGCACTTTTAATATTTTGGAACATCACTCCCTTTGACCCATTCCAGGTCAATGACCTTTGCTTACCTGACTTTAAATTTTTACAAAATATGCGTAGCAGATGGATAAGAACTGGTGTCTTTGTGTCTACTCATTCGGCAGCTATTGCAAAAAACCGTGGGTGGGGAGGGGAAGGGGAGGGCTCCCGAGAGCCCCTCCCTCGAGCACGGCGAGGGTTAATATATACGTACGACACATAATTGATTAAAACAATACTGCATGAATCACCGGGATAAGTTGCTACATGTACCATTTCACCCCAATGCATTTTTCACCAGCTGACCCCGAGCCGTCGCGTCATGTTCATAATGCCCCATAGCAGACATGCGTAGGTTTGCCGTTATTGTGTTTTAAATTGTTTACAAGATAAGTTTGCACACATTTTTCTTCTATAAAGCAAGCAACTGGGTCGGTTGGAGCTCGGTTAGGTTTTGTTGATTTAAGTTTTCTAAGTTGGACAACTTTTCAAAATGTCCACAAAAATTACAAAAAAACGAAATTGTTTTATTGAAAGTCAGGTTATATTATTTTAGGTTGGGTTCAGTTAGGATTTTTTATTTTGAAATTTTGATAATATAAATTGTTAAAAAAATTCCTTTTTATTTTGCGTTTGTTTTCTCCAGAGGGCGTCTGGCTATGTTAGGTTAAGCTAGGTTATGTTACATTTTTTATCTTTTAAACATTGCATTCTATGCTATACTTCCTAACCCAAAGCCCCATTTTTGGTGCCATTTTGCTCATACACTGAAAAGTAAGCATTTGCACAGGAAATGACTGGTCCCATCATCTTAGTCACGTTCAAGAACATTGATTGCATTGGAAGGATACATTCCAAGAATAAAAAAAAAACACCTTAAAACACAAATTTACCAGTTTGTCTATCTATGGTTATCACCACACTGTATGCCAGACTGCAAAGTATGACAAATGGTTTGACGAGGTTATATTTGGTTAGGTTTTCTACTTGGGAAGTTTGAAGAACGTAAATTGCACGACATTTTTCAAAATTATATGTTTTAATTTGTATTACCCAGAGCGATGATAGGCTAGGTTAGATCAGGTGAAGTGACAATTTATTTCATTTTTTTTAATGTACTTTTTACGCTACGCTATTTAACTCAGTAATATTTTGCTCACAAGCCGAAAAGTAAGCATTTGCACAGCAAATGAGTGGTTCCATCATCTTAGTCACATTCAAGAACACTGCATTGTAAGGATACATTCCCAAAATTCATCAAATACCTTAAAGCACAAATTTTCCAGTTTGTCTACGGTTAGAAAGCTATGTATGCCTAATTGCAGAGTATGGCAAATGGCTCGACGAGGCGCACCAACCGAGGAAAACATCCGCACCGAGACGCATTGGGAGGGCAAAAATCTGCACCAGGGAGATCGAGTACGCCTACCAAATGTAAAAAAAAAACAATGAGGGAAGAATATCGAGAGGTTTGCAAGCGCTTTTTCTGCATGGACACATCGTCCCAATCGAATCAATACAAACATGCACATACGGCATGGTTAGAGCACAAACAACCTCCCGCACTCCCCATCCTGTTATTCCGAACTTCATGGGACACTGACCTGAATTTGGCAGCAGGCAGCAGGGACATACTTAAAAAACATATGCTATGCGAACAAAATATCGGACTGACCTTCGACCACACCACCCGCCCAACAGAGGGTGGGTCTACTCTGTTGCCCAGGGTTGTTGCTGTGCCCATGCTCCGAAACTACGGAACCGAATGTCATCAAACCTTCACCAATCGATGCAATGGGGTCGATTTCCGTGGGACTTTTGAATATGATGACTCTCACCGATACGTAAAGCTATTAAATTACCCCTTAAACTTGGAGCGGCCATTTTGAATCCATTTTGAAATGTTGCGGTGCCCATGCTCCTAAACGACTCGACTGAATTTCATGAAACCATCACCAATCGATGCAGCATAGTCGATTTACTTCGGACTTTACAATGTAGTGACCTTGACCTTGACCTAAGGTCGCAAAATAAGTACATCTTTATTGGCAATAATTGCGGTGCCCATGCTCCTAAACTACTGAACCGAATTTCATGAAACCTTCACCCATCGACGTGACATCATCGATATACTTGGGCCTTTTGAATATGGTGACCTTGGCTTTAGGTCAAGGTCACTAAAAAAGCACAAAACTTTTTAAAACTTTTTACCACGCCCATACTCCGAAACTACTAAATATAATTTCATGAAACCTTCGCCAATCGACGTAACGTGATCGATATGCGTAGGGCTTTGAATATGGTGACCTTGACTAAGTCACCAAAATACACAAAATGGTGACCTTGGTTAAGGTCACCAAAATACACAAAATCGTTTTTGAGGCTATTTGCCACGCCTATACTCCGAAAGTACTGAACCGAATTTGATGAAACATTCACTAATCGACGTGGAATGGCCGATATACTCGAGACATTTCAATATGGTGACCTTGACCATATGGTGAAGGTCAGAAAAAATGCATAAAACTCTTTTTAAGGGTTGTTGCGCCGCACATACTCCGAAAGTACGCAACTGAATTTCATGAAACTTTCACCAATCGACGCGACGTTGTCGATATACTTGGGACTTTTCAATATGGTTACCTTGGCCTTAGGTTAAGGTCATCAAAAGTGCATAAAACTCCTTTTAATGGTTGTTGCGCCGCCCATGCTCCGAAAGTACGCAACCGAATTACATGATACCTTCACCAATCGACGTGACGTGGTCGATATACTTAGAACTTTTCAATATGGTGACCTTGGCCTTAGGTCAAGGTCATCAAACGTGCATGAAACTCTTTTTAAGGGTTGTTGCGCCGCCCATGCTCCGAAAGTACGGAAGTTCATGAAACCTTCACCAATCGACGTGACGTGGTCGATATACTTGGGACTTTTCAATATGGTGACCTTGGCCTTAGGTCAAAGTCATCAAAAGACCTTGACCAAATGACCTTGGCCTAAGGTCAAGGTCACCATATTGGAAAGTACCAAGTATATCGACCACGTCACGTCGATTGGTGAAGGTTTCATGAATTTCGGTTCCGTACTTGCGGAGCATGGGCGGCGCAACAACCCTTAAAAGGAGTTTCATGCACTTTTGATGACCTTAACCTAAGGCCAAGGTCACCATATTGAAAAATCCCAAGTATATCGCCCACGTCGCGTCGATTGGTGAAGGTTTTATGTAATTCGACTGCGTACTTTCGGAGCATGGGCGGCGCAACAACCCTTAAAAAGAGTTTTATGCACTTTTCATGACCTTGACCTAAGGCCAAGGTCACCATATTGAAAAGCCCCAAGTATATCGACCACGTCGCGTCGATTGGTGAAGGTTTTATGTAATTCGACTGCGTGCTTTCGGAGCATGGGCGGCGCAACAACCCTTAAAAAGAGTTTTATGCACTTTTCATGACCTTGACCTAAGGCCAAGGTCACCATATTGAAAAGTCGTCCCAAGTATATCGATCACGTCGCGTCGATTGGTGAAGGTTTCATGAAATTCGGTTGCGTACTTTCGGAGTATGGGCGGCGCAACAACCCTTAAAAAGAGTTTTATGCATTTTTTCTGACCTTCACCGTAGATCAAGGTCACCATATTGAAACGTTCCAAGTATATCGGCCATTCCACGTCGATTCGTGAATGTTTCATCAAATTCGGTTCAGTACTTTCGGAGTATAGGCGTGGCAAATAGCCTCGAAAACGATTTTGTGTATTTTGGTGACCTTAACCTGAAGTCAAGGTCACCATATTGAAAGCCCTACGCATATCGATTACGTTACGTCGATTGGCGAAGGTTTCATGAAATTATATTCAGTAGTTTCGGAGTATGGGCGTGGTAAAAAGTCTTTAAAATTGTTTTGTGCTTTTTTTTAGTGACCTTGACCTAAAACCAAGGTCACCATATTCAAAAGCCCCGAGTATATCGACCATGTCACGTCGATGGGTGAAGGTTTCATGAAATTCGGTTCAATAGTTTAGGAGCATGGGCACCGCAATTATTGCCAATAAAGATGTACTTATTTTGCGACCTTAGGTCAAGGTCAAAGGTCACCATATTGTAAAGCCCCAACTAAATCGCCTATGCTGCATCGATTGGTGATGGTTTCATGAAATTCAGTTGAGTCGTTTAGGAGCATGGGCACCGCAACATTTCAAAATGGATTCAAAATGGCGCTCCAAGTTTAAGGGGTAATTTAATAGCTTTACGTATCGGTGAGAGTCACCATATTCAAAAGTCCCACGGAAATCGACCCCATTGCATCGATTGGTGAAGGTTGGATGAAATTCGGTTAAGTAGTTTCGGAGTATGGGCACGGCAACAACCCTGGGCAACAGAGTAGACCCACCCCCCAGCAGAAGACGGAAGTGTTTTCTGCGTATGTGTATTAGCGAGTTGACTGACATCTAGTGGTGAATACTGGTAGTTTGATCGCGTTGTCATGGCAACGTGAATAACCTACATATTAATAGAGTCTAAATCCGAATTTGAACAACAGTTTCAAACTACAAAATTAAATGCTACTGTGGGGGTGGCGGCTCTGCCGTCGGTGGGGTGTGGGGGTGGTGGCTTCGGTGGTTGGGCGGGTGTGGCGGGTGTTTCGGTGTGTGGGGTGTGATGGGGTGTGTGACTGGGGAGGCTGCGTGACAATTTTGGCTGTATCTTTACTGAGAACACTTTAGCAAGGCTGAGCATGAGCTGACTCTTGACTTATACAGGGCTAATTAAAACTGAGCTAAATCACTCCTTTGCTGATTATACATGTGTCAGTGATGTGTTGTGCTGTGTTTCTCCGCCACCTCCACCACACATTCCCCAAACCCCAGCCGGCTTGATGTTGTTTGAGCTACCGTCCCTAACACGAATTTATATGTGTGCGAGTCAAAGTTTTGGGAACACCATATAGGTAAATGAGTGCGTCTAGCCAAATTAGAAAGATTACGTTGTATTTAGAAAAGTAATGATAAGGCAATTTGCCCTTGGTTACAATGAAATGTTCCGAGATGGGACTTTTTGATGCTAATAGTATAATTTTGTGCAATGTTCCACTCGAAATAGGTGCCTGTGATTGAGCCCCAAGTGGCTTCCGCTGGTCCTTAAAGCTACCTAAAACACATCCATCCTCCTCATTCACTTCACATTCGCTCGTCCCATTCATTCTATCCTTATTAATTAATGAAATACTTGGTCCCCAAATTTTGCTTCCCCCCCTCAGCGGTACACAAACACATATATCGACGGATCATTGCTCTATTTTTGATCGTAGGTTGGCCGAATATGTAAATCTTCCACTGCCATCATAGGTGGTCTCGCCATTATGGACAGTGTTCCTCGCCTGGATGAAGGCTTAACTGCCAAGAAGGGGCCTCATCGAACTGGCTCCGAGGGCTTATACAAGTGCTCTGGTATCTTTGACTGACATACCCTAGCTTTTAATGAAAGGTCGGTGCCGCGCCGGGCTTTATCCGCCATATACTGATACTGTGCGACCAGGTGAACGTGCTCACGAGCGGGCACGGATCCCTACCACGTTGGGCACGTCCCCTGGCCGTCTTTATAACCTAGCCTGCCCTACCCTTTCAGCCTCGGGGCTTATGGCACGCCAAATCCGTCCGACCTTCCCCTCCGCCCCGAAGGCTACACGGTTCCGTGCCGAAACGTATAGCGAACGGGGGGGGGGGCGGACTCACGACCCTGCAGTGTTTTGCCTTAACCTAGTGTTTGGCGCCAAACTCGACGGACGCAAGGTGGGGCTCGACAGCCCATCCGACCTTGCATACTGTGCCCGCCCCCGGCTGTACCCCTGGGTCACAGAGGCCAGCGGGCTTTGCAGTCAAAGAACCAGAGCATGTTCTTAATGCCCCCAAAGTATACAGTCATCGCACCCCTTCTCGCAATTGGACATCATCGAAACGCAGATCATATATATTTATATAAACAACATTAATATTCTAGTCAAGTTAAGAACTGGCTTTCACATTCATTACCCTTACCCGGGAACGTTTAGTCCATAAGAGAACGGCTAGCAGGTCGTCTGTCTCGCTTATATGTGGATGTACTTTATATGGCATTATTGTTCCTGCTCCGCCGCTGTTCTCGTCCATCACTGCCGACTGCTGCCACATAATTTATATCATTAATCTAGTATATTTAAATTTCCATACGCCGCATCTCATTACACCCACGCGTTTCTTACACACCCACACTACTCGCCATCTCAATCCTCGCACGCGGCACACTCCCTCCGCGACACACTTCCTCAGCGACACACTCCCTCCGCGACACACTCCCTCCGCGACACACTCCCTCCGCGACACACTCCCTCCGCGTCACACTCCCTCCGAGACACACTTCCTCCGCGTCACACTCCCTCCGCGACACACTCCCTCCGCGTCACACTCCCTCCGCGACACACTTCCTCAGCGACACACTCCCTCCGCGACACACTCCCTCCGCGACACACTCCCTCCGCGACACACTCCCTCCGCGTCACACTCCCTCCGAGACACACTTCCTCCGCGACACACTCCCTCCGTGACACGCTCCCTATGCGACACACTCCCTCCGCGACACGCTCCCTATGCGACACACTCCCTCCGCGTCACACTCCCTCCGAGACACACTTCCTCCGCGTCACACTCCCTCCGCGACACGCTCCCTCCGCGTCACACTCCCTCCGCGACACACTCCCTCCGTGACACGCTCCCTATGCGACACACTCCCTCCGCGACACACTCCCTCCCCACCCTGAATTTATCCTATTTGGTCCCTCCCATAAAACAGGTCGCCCCTTTCAGTAAGTGAATGACTTGGAGGAGACAGAAGCTGGGTATAGAACTTAGGTTGGTTCGGAAAGGTTTGGAAAAGAGGAAGACATGTCAGGCGTATGACACTCACATGCCCGATGGTCGTCGCCCTCCAGCCGTCGTCACTCTCCGCCGTCCGGCACTTCAATTCACGTCTGCCTCCATTTAAGTGAGTGTGAGAGTCCGTGAGAGTGATAGAGAGATCTTGAGCGAGAGAGACCGTCCGAAAACGGGAGTCCGAGAGAGATTGTCCTCCTCCTCCTTCTGAGCCTTTCTTTCTGGCTGCCTAATTTTCTTCAATTCCTTTGCTCCGCCTTTTCTAATTTTCAGCCACTCCCAGGGCTCCGGATTGGGGTCTGCCTCTTGATTGGTGGGAGTGTTTTTTTTCCTTAGGCAGTGTGCGTGGCGACTGACTTCACCGGTGTCACCGACCTCACAGCTGGCCGGCCTTTCTCCTTGTGCCGATCGGGATCGGCTTGTCATGAAAACATTCTTGTTGTTGACTGGTTGGGACGGGGTAATTAACCCGGGTACGGCGCTTAATTGCTCCAGAGTTCTCGCTCCCGCCATCAATCCGCGCAGGTGCGCGTTGGTCGGGTCGAGTCGCGCGGATTAAAAAAAACACGCACGCAGTGAGAAGGGACAGCTGGTGGCTAGGATCTGACCGGGCGTCTTGCAGCCTGGTCGGGTATGAAAATATTGGAAAGTGCATGCCGAAAAAATGTAAGCCTTCTTACACTACAATGCGAAAATAGATTGGAGCTTCTAGCTTAATCATATAACGTTTAGCAGGCTACAAGGCGTGGCTGTATTACACGGGAACTTGACCACCGTAAAACTGGTTAGAGCGGGGTGTTTTAAAAATGCGCACACATTACTAGTCATATATTGGCAACTATACTCTGGAGAGTTCACAAAGATGGTTCTGCCTGGTGGTCGCATACCCAAAATAACATAGCTACTACGCACATCATGATTATCTTGCATGGTTAATAGTTCTCACTATTTTTATAGCATAATCGTTATCGAATAACTACCACGATATATTCGCGTTATCTGGGTTATCCACTTAAGGGTAGTAAAATATGTTTTCATGGAGTATTCAGTACTATACGCTCATAAATCACTAGAGCAATTGATTACTCCGCCCTGCCAGTTTTGGCGCGATTGACTGCCCGTCGCCGCAGTTCTTTATTTTTCATTTTCGTGGGGCGGCACCCGTCGCTCTTTTCGTTCATTTCTTGGGGTGACACCCGTCACCCCGCGTGGATTTGTTTTTTCCTCTCATCGTATTTCCGTTCTCTCTGTTTCTGCATGTTCTTGTTTATTTATATTTCATTAGGTAAGTTTTTTCCACGCGATGGGGAAAAACGAAAAAAGGATACCGACCCCAACTCGCCACCTGACTCCGAATCGGAATTTCCTGCACTGACCACGCCCGCTGACCATCGCTCGACTTCGGACCTTGCAAATGATGCCCCACCTCTCGATGCAACTGTTGGTGACTCGCGCCGGACTATTCCTCTCGATAACGTCATGGACGCCCTTTGTGCCTCGCCGACCCTTGCTCGTCCCAAGACCACGACCTCGCCTCGCGATCCGGACCAGACCATCACCCTCCACGCCGCTGACCCACGCTTGAACCAGACCACGCCTTCCCAAACTGAACCCATCGAACCCTACCTGGACAGTGCTGGCTCTTACATAGTAGTCAAGCCTGTCGAGGAATCCGTTTCCTTCCGCCGTATTAACGTTTTCTGGCCGACCAAGCAACTCCTCGCCATCTGCTCCTTAACCAATCCCGACATCGAAGCCCCTGCCAACGGAACCCTCGTCATTAAAACCCAAACCCGAGCCCAGACCAAAGCCCTCCTCCGTACCACCACATTTTGTGGTAAATCCGTCACCATTACCCTGCATTCAAACCGCAACACCACCAAGGGCACCATCTTCGCGCCGGAGCTCCGCTTCATGTCCGAAGCGAATATCCAGACGGAGCTCAGGCCGGAGGGGGTGACCCACGTCCAGAGCCTGGCACAACCAATCAACCGCCTGATTGGCATGAACGGCTCAACCGGCATTTTACCGGCGTCGGTGCCGCGGTAGCTGCTGATTTAGCGATGGCGCCGCCCGGAGAGCCCCTCTGGCCAAGACCCCCACGTGTCTGTAGCGGCGCATTCACGCCGTATCCTGTGACGATGCCAGAGCTGTCAAAAGCGTTGCAGCGCATGGGTGGCTCACGAGCGTCCGGAGCTGATGGCATCACCATCCAGATGCTCAGGATGACGTTTAGTGTGGTCGGCCCGCACCTGTTAAACATTATCAACTCATGCATCACAAGCTGTGAACTGCCACCGTCATGGAAAACGGCGATGGTAACACCCCTGCACAAAAGTGGTAATGCAAACGACCCACACAACTACAGGCCAATATCGACATTGCCAGTGGTCGAAAAACTCTGCGAGCGTGTCGTGTGCACACAACTGATAGACTATCTGACTAGTCATCATCTACTGTGCCCAGAACAGTACGGTTTCCGGCCCGGCCTGTCTACCGAGATGGCTCTGCTAGACACGGTCATCCACGCTACCCTCAAAATCGACCAAGGCGAGATCACTCCACTGGTTACAGCTGACACCTCAAAGGCGTTCGACAGCGTGGAGCATAGTCGCCTCATGGACAAGCTCGGATGGTACGGCGTCAACTCCGAATGGTTCCGAGCGTGGCTTGAGGGCCGTTCGCAAACAGTGAAGGGTTCTAGCCCTCTGTCGGTAACACATGGTGTGGTGCAGGGCTCGATCTTGGGCCCGGTTATGTTCCTAATATTCTCCAATGACCTCCCACAACATATCCCACACGGCAAGATTGTTATGTATGCCGATGATGTCCAGTTCCTTGACTCCGGGAAGCGAAACGAAATCACAGCCATTAGCCAACGATTGAATGAATCACTGTCAGTCGCCTTTAACTGGTTCATCCAGAATCGACTAAAAGTAAATCCCTCCAAAACTGAGATGGTTGTTCTCCAATATTCTAGACATACACCTGTGAAATTATCTGTTCGTCTGGGCCAGTTAGAAATAGTACCCACGAAGTCTGTGAAATTACTTGGCGTGAAAATTGACTCACACCTGTCCTGGGATGTGCATGTATCTACTGTTGTGCGTCTGTGTAACTGCATACTCATTGGACTCGCTAGACTGCGTCATAAGTTTTCTCACATTACGAGACGGGTGCTAATTGAGGCACTCGTATTCCCCCACATAAGATACTGTGTGTCTGTCTGGGGAAGCTGTAGCAGAGCCCAAAAACGACGCATTCAAAAATGCATCAACTTTGGTGCAAGGATTGTCGCCGGCTTGCACTTCCGGGATCATGTGTCGCCCACGTTGAAAGAACTAGGATGGCTCAAATTCGAGGATTTCATATCCGAGGCAGATGCTCACTCAGTTTTCAAAATTATGAACGAGTTCACTGGCCCAGAACTCATTCGCGGTCAACTAAAACTGTCGCTCAACTGTGTCGCAACGGAGCACCAGGGCCACGGCTAACGGTGAACTCCAGGTACCACGATGCCGCACAGAATTCGCGCGCCGCTCCTTCATACCGAGAGCTTGCCGGACGTGGAACAATCTGCCTCCAGATGTGAGGAACTCAGGTGGCTACAGTGTTTTCAAACGGAGACTTTCGGCCATGCTGCGCATGTCTGGGCTCTAACCTCCGGCCTCCGGAACATCGCTTACATCAGCGCTGTGATGCCACTCGTTGTTATCGTGTATGCTCGTGATGATGGTTTGTGCTGCACATTAGTGCACTTCTGTGACGGAAACTGAAAAACCCTGGTCGGGAGGTTCCGAAATACATTACCGCATTACCTCATTTAAAGACGGCCAGAAATGCGATACAAGCCTCCTTGTCCTTACCTTCAACTCTACAACTCTTCCCGAGACCCTCCTCGCCGGCTACATCCGATTCCAAGTCCGCGTATTTATTCAAAATTCTCTCCGCTGTTTTAATTGCCAGCGCTTCGGCCATGGCAGCAAAACTTGTCGCCAATCAGCCCGCTGCCCCAAGTGCGGACAACCACCCCATCCTGATTCCACCTGCTCCAAGCCTGCCCACTGCCTCAGCTGTAACACATCCGATCACCTCACCACTTCCAATAAATGTCCAGTTTGGCGCAAGGAGAAGGAAGTGTGCGCCGTCAAGGCCACGACCGGGGTATCCTACCCCCATGCCCGGAGATCTGTGGAGGCCACCTCCCCATCCATCAAGGCGTACGCACAGGCGACCAGCACTGCTCCACTCACCCCTCTCGGCAGCACCACTTCTACTTCCATGCAGACTGACATTATTCCCGGCTTAACCCCACTAAAAAAAACTCACACCACTTACCACACCGACACAAAACACCTTGACTGCCAACACACAGACCACTCCGGCTTCCAACAAGCAGACCACTACAGGCAGAAGGGACAGGTCTCGCAGTCATTCGGCTGCGGGAGCAAATTATCGCTCCCCGTCAGCGGGCCGCCGATCGAGCCCGGCGCGTCCAGCACCGGCCGGCGCCCACGTGACACGACCAACTCCAAGCCGGCGGGCATCCCCCGCGGCAGTAACCGGCCGCCGTGACCTCGTCGAGATCACCGGTTGGCCGGACGGCCCTGGCGGGTCCACCGCCGTCGTCCGCACCCAACCCAGGTGTCCGTCGTAGCTACACTCCTGGCTGCGGCATGCACCAAACGGTGCTGACAAACATTAATACTTTTTCTCCCAATGTCACTTTTACAATGGAATTGCCATAGTTTATTATCCAAATAGGCCGAAATGAAAGCCTTTTTCAGTATTCTCACACCTATTCTCATAGCACTCCAAGAAACATGGTTTTTACCTAATGATACATACAACTTTAACCTTTCCAATTATTCACTGTATCGTCACGACGGGGTCCGTGGATCACATCGAAGTGGCGGTACAGCACTTTACATGAACAATGATTTCACACATACACAAATTACACTTAATACACAATTACAAGCCGTAGCTTGTACATTACGTTTACATAGTAGAAATATAGATGTGTGTTCCATCTATATTCCACCACACACAGACAACACAAATATTTTGACACCTTTAGAAAACCTTATAGCACATTTCAAGAACCCTTTCATATTACTCGGAGACTTTAATGCACACAGTCCAGCCTGGGATCAAGCACGTACACAAGGAGACACTCGAGGCCACATCATTGAACACATTTTAAACCGGCATAATTTAGTAATACTTAACACCGGAGAACCAACCTTTTTCACCTTGGACATAATACAGCAACAGCCATTGATTTATCCATTTGTTCCCCCACCCTGGCAAACGACTTTGATTGGACAATAGAAAACGACATCCACGACAGTGACCACTACCCCATCAAATTAACACCCACTTTTTGAACGGCGACTGACACCACACCCAGTTTTATTCCCCGCTGGAACATTTCAAAAGCCGATTGGACAACATTTCAGGAACTTCTTAAATGCAATACAACCCCAACATTTCTCCCGTCGAAAATATCAACTCAATTACAAATACACTTTTCGAGGCAGCTTCCACGACTATTCCACTTACAAAACCATTCACAAAAAGGAAACCAGTACCTTGGTAGTGTCAAGAAATTTCAAAAGCCATTGCGATAAGAAAAAGAGCATTTATAAATTATTTACGACATCCCGATCAAGAAAATGTATACATCCGTAACCGCGAACGTGCGAGGACCCGCCGCATCATTCGCGATGCCAAGCGCCGTTCATGGGCCATATATTTACACCAGCTGACTTTTCAAACACCTTTGAGTAAAATATGGCAATTAATCCAACGTTTGTCCGGACGCTCCCCATTTAAATCTCTACCGGCCCTCAAAATCTATAATCTGACCATTACAGACCCACAAACCATAGTAAATACCATAGCTGATACCATAACCCATAATAGCTCCGATGTGAACTACCGACCTAATTTCCTACCAAATGCGCAACACACTTTTCGCACCAATCTCGAACTCTTCCAATCCGACAATACCAAGGACTACAATTCTTCTTTTCAACTTTTCGAACTGCAGAAAGCCATTTCCTCCGCCGGCAACACTTCAGTAGGGCCTGACAAATTACATTATTCATTCTTTCGACATTTATCTGAACACACCAAACAATGCATCTTGGACACATTTAATTCATTATGGGCAAATCACATCTTTCCTGAAACATGGAACAAAGCAATCATCATTCCCATTCCAAAACCCGGCAAAGATCACAGTAATCCCAAACATTTTCGGCCAATTGCTCTTACCAGTTGCTTGGGGAAACTTCTTGAAAGAATGATTGGTAAAAGACTGACCTGGCACCTGGACACAAATTCTCTTTTATCTCCATTCCAGTGTGGTTTTCGTCGAGGACGCAGCCCAGTCGATCATCTCATCACATTAGAAACAGACATCCGCCTTGGTTACAAAAAGCACGAACACACAGTGGCAGTATTCTTATACATTACCAAGGCTTATGATATGGTCTACAAACCCGCATTACTTTTCAAAATTCATCAACTCGGTTTCAAACGACACCTAGCTCATTATTTAAATGGTTTTATATCTGGTAGTCGCTCTTTCCACCTCAGATGTCGATCATCAATCACCACTCAGCATGTTATGCACAACGGACTGCCACAGGGAAGCTACATATCACCAGTTTATTTAACATCATCATTAATGACCTTTTCGCTGACATGCCTGCAAATGTATCATTTTCTCTTTTCGCGGACGATAGTGCAATTTGGTGCTCAGACACAAATTACGAAAATTGTTTGATTCGACTTCAAAACGCCCTTGACAGAGTGCATCAATGGTCCATCAAGTACGGTTTCAATTTTTCGGTCCCCAAATCTGCAACCATGAGTTTTAGCAAATTTTACAAATTGTAGACAAATTTAACAAATTTTAGAACACCATTCAAATTTAAACCTCCTTACAAATTTTAGACACCATTCAAAATAAATTTATTCGTATCGCACTCGGTGCAATGACCACTTCACCCGTCATTTCTTTAGAAGCCGAATCGGGAATTCCTCCATTAGCTCTCCGCCGAATGCAACAAACACTTAGGTACGCCTCCAAAATTCAATGTCATGCAAATCACCCGACACACACGTCATTGCAAATTCTCCCAAATCTACATCATCATTATTTAGGTCCAGCGGAAAAACGAACTGGTCTCACTATAGCTTCTCGGGTAAAAACATTTTCTGAACAACTTCATTTCACTATTCCACCCATTACTTCTCTTTCTCCACCAACTACACCACCGTGGCAGATAGCCGAACGACACATTTTATGTCTCACCACCACTCTAAAATCAGTTTTGTCTGGAATATACCAAACAAAAATGTCACTAAATTCGGTCTCGTTATTACCATGTTCCTTTTGTGCATGCAGACGGTTCGAAAGATGCTAACCTTACAGGAAATGCCGTAGTTTCTGGAACATACAAAAAACAACATCGATTACCAGACGGAACATCAATTTTCATCGCTGAATTACATGCCATCCTCATTGCCCTCCGTTATATTCGCAACCGTTTTCTCTGTCACCCCATGCGCAGCGTCATCATTTGTTAGGACTCCAAATCTGTTTTACAATCTCTTTCGTCACTTTCTTTTTCACATCATTGCCATATTTATATTTATGAAGCACTAGAAACACTTCATCTGATGGGCGTGAAGGTCCATTTCCTGTGGGTGCCCAGTCACTGCGACATCCCAGGAAACGAGGAAGCAGATCATCTAGCAAAACAATCATTACAATTACCAACCATCACAGAAATTCCACCACATTTTGACGCCATTAAATCAACAATACGACAGAACATTCGGCATTTTTGGAACCAAACCTGGACACAAAGCACAAACCATACCCAAGTACGGAACATTAAACCAGTCATCGATATTCGGACGCCATCATTTCTAAGCAACCGCCATAAAGAAAAAGTCCTATCGCGCATCCGCGTAGGACATACTTACCTCACATATTGATTTATTTATTCTGCTTCATCTCGGCCTTCATGCCATCATGTAACACTCATAGTACAGTCCCACATATATTACTATACTGCCCGCAATGTCATGTCCCTAGAAAACAACTTATCGATTACTGCCACACACACAACATTCCATTCTCTTTGCCCTCATTGTTGGGGGAAGACCACCCATCTCTTATCAAGCTACTTTTCATTTTTCTACGAGAAACCAATTTGTTCCAGGAAGTGTAGGCTGACTTTTGCGATTTAATACCATATTCATTTTATATAAACGGCGCGAAATGGCCTGAGGAGGCCGAAGCGCCTAATCCAACAAAACAAAACAAACAAAATATGTTTTAGTCATCCAATAACCATACATTTATACTGGTTTCATATTGATTACACGATTAAAGTTAGTCAACTATTTTTTCAGTGAACATGAGGACTTACTAAATATCAAAACGGGAGCATCACCCTGGCGTGGCACTTGCACATTGTCACCGCCATAGAGAACACCTGATCGAGGTTTCTTTCCTTTTGATAGAGATGGTGTGGGCATCCGATTAGATGGGTTGGGTGATACCCACGCCACACCATCAAATACATTGCATTTTATACTTATTGACTCTTATTAAGCGAAAATACTGCAGACACATGTATTGGATCAATGTAGACCTGAATTAATTAGTTCTTTCACGTCCACAGATAACCCAAAAAATTGTATTTCAATCATACCAATTGCGACATGGCCTGGCTCTGCGAACAGGCAAAGCCGGGCGTCAGTATGGGGTACCTTACACCGCTGGTTGCCACACGTCGAGCTCAGAAGGGTAGCGCTGCGGACGAATACCGCAGTGGAATTGCCGGACACTGTCCGTGATTATCAGTGCCGGCCTCCCAGCTCCTGGTAACTTTCGAATTACACCATGGCCACACATGTAGTATTGCCACCCCGACCCGCGGGAATTCTTGACTGCACCGGTGACCCTGAGAGCAGATTGCTTCTCTGGGAATTGACCGTGGATGCTGCCGTTGCGGTCTTCCTGTCCAGCGTTACGTTCAGCTACTACGGTGGCACGGAATACCCAACTTCATTTAATGCACAAAGGACCGTTGAAAGGAAACCAAGGCAAGAGGTCCACCATTTATGATGCCTTATTATTGGCATTTAAAAAAACAACAATGTTAGCACAAACAATCAAGGAGTTTGGCACCTTGTTTGTCATCAGTGTGCTAAGTCTCAAATAAACATTATATGAAGTCATTGCCATGCTGGTGGCCTTCACATGATCTAGCCCTCGCCTCCCAGCGCATTTCTCCAGTCTCCAAATTCGAGGAGGATTTGACACCCCCGCCAGTTTACCACTAACTGTCAGAGAGTACGCAAGGTAAACAGTGCAACGTTTGTCACGAGACGAATCTATACGACTAACTATACGAAAGGTGAATAATTTCGTTCAACCAACAATCTTCCAGACCGGGCGAAAATGTCCAGTTTCCGAGAAGTCGGGCATCGGGCATTGCAACTGGACGATGCAACGAATGTGCTTGAGATTCGGTCGTAAAATAAACAGATGAACTAAGCACATTCATTGATGCGAATCGATGTACATTTGATTGTATTTCGTGGAGCAAGCATGCCTATTTTAGGTAAACTTTTTGTTCTTCACACCAAGCATAATATACGATTGGTAGTAAAAGCTTGCAAATAATCATTTGGAAGTGACTAGGATAAAATGTTCGCTGAACTATAATTCTGGCAATTCACTTACACCTCCAGGCACTTTGGGACAAACAAGGTCGTACGAAGTCAATTGAAATCAATGACCTTATCTTACCTTAGCAATTCGCCAGTGAGGTGGCACGACCTGGGGATTTCACAAATTCAATATGCCAATGACATGTTGTCTTCCCGAATCTCTATCTTGACAGATACCTTTATTAGGGCACGTTCAGTACGACAGGTTTCAAAGGACAGTCTTCGCTAATTTCAGATTAGTGGTACTAGGGGAAGGTAGGTGACATCTTTCAATGCTCGACAGCACCCCTGCTTTGATAAGGCAGACCTGAATGGTATGTGGCGGCGCCTGGCATCACCTGGCAGTACGTGATCACTGACCAGCCCTCACATCCGCTATCATATTGTTTCCGGTTCCAAAAGTTTCTGACTCTGGCGAATTTTCACAGGAAAGCACCATCATTTTTCAAAGTAGCTTCATGCTACATACGTAACCTGATGTAACAAAAATACTTCAGACGTGTCCAAAAGACGCCACTAGAATGGTAATTAAAGTGCACGGAAGTTGTAAATAGGCATAAATGATTCCATGAAATCACCCGACCTGCTACAACATCGAACTGGCCGTTGGTTACCAAGCCTTTCGAAACACCGAGTCAGATACTCAACTTCAGCCGATTTATGACTTAGAGTAGTTTTCGCAGTAGGTTGGTCAATTTCACGGCAGAATGTGTTCATGCTTAGTTATGCGATGCATCCTAATCACTATGTTAGCATATTGAACAGGCTTAGACATCACTTCGGTGTATCAGGACCTGCCAGCATCACCAAGTTATTGAGAAGAATTGTAACACTTCCCCATCAAAATTCGCCAGATTTAGGAAGCCCTGGCACTGAAAACATGACAACGGATGTAAGACCTGCTTATTGACATCGGTAGGTGCTGTTACGTGCTGGCCTGCGTCGCTCAGACCTGCCTTATTGACCTGCCTTATTGACATGGGTAGGTGCTGTTACATGCTAGCCTGCGTCGCTCGGACCTGCCTTATTGACCTGCCTTATTGACACGGGTAGGTGCTGTTACATGCTAGCCTGCGTCGCTCGGACCTGCCTTATTGACCTGCCTTATTGACATGGGTAGGTGCTGTTACATGCTAGCCTGCGTCGCTCGGACCTGCCTTATTGACCTGCCTTATTGACACGGGTAGGTGCTGTTGTGTGCTGGCCTGCGTCGCTCGGACCTGCCTTATTGACACGGGTAGGTGCTGTTGCGTGCTGGCCTGCGTCCCTCGGACCTGCCTTATTGACCTGCCTTGTTGACATGGGTAGGTGCTGTTACGTGCTGGCCTGCGTCGCTCAGACCTGCCTTATTGAACTGCCTTATTGACACGGGTAGGTGCTGTTGCGTGCTGGCCTGCGTCGCTCCCTGCCTTATTGACCTGCCTTATTGACCTGCCTTGTTGACATGGGTAGGTGCTGTTACGTGCTGGCCTGCGTCGCTCGGACCTGCCTTATTGAACTGCCTTATTGACATGGGTAGGTGCTGTTACGTGCTGGCCTGCGTCGCTCAGACCTGCCTTATTGACCTGCCTTATTGACCTGCCTTATTGACCTGCCTTATTGACCTGCCTTATTGACCTGCCTTATTGACCTGCCTTATTGACACGGGTAGGTGCTGTTACGTGCTAGCCTGCGTCGCTCGGACCTGCCTTATTGACCTGCCTTATTGACACGAGTAGGTGCTGTTACGTGCTGGCCTGCGTCGCTCGGACCTGCCTTATTGACCTGCCTTATTGACACGGGTAGGTGCTGTTACGTGCTAGCCTGCGTCGCTCGGACCTGCCTTATTGACCTGCCTTATTGACACGGGTAGGTGCTGTTACGTGCTAGCCTGCGTCGCTCGGACCTGCCTTATTGACCTGCCTTATTGACACGAGTAGGTGCTGTTACGTGCTGGCCTGCGTCGCTCGGACCTGCCTTATTGACACGAGTAGGTGCTGTTACGTGCTGGCCTGCGTCGCTCAGACCTGCCTTATTGACCTGCCTTATTGGCACGGGTAGGTGCTGTTACGTGCTGGCCTGCGTCGCTCGGACCTGCCTTGTCAGAGCAGATAAGTGAGCTATCGAACATTGGAATATGAGACGTATCTTCTCTTGACGCCGTCAATCGGACATCACCCATAGCTAAGTCCTCTAAACCTGTCCTACTAAGCATGTGCTACTAATTGTGTCCTTCAGCAAAATGTTTCATGAGAACAGCTGAGGACATATATTGAAGCACAATTCCCCCAAATTATGATTTAACAATACGCATATGCATCAGGACTTACTTGATACATAACGTTATAGCCGGATATTCTTGGCTTCCGTAAGAATTCTTACTAGCAAATGAAATGCTACTTAATGGTCGCAGCATCTGTCATCAAAAAGGACAGAGTATTGCTGTTCGATGTTTTCCGGTGAGGGCGGCCAAACTGCTTGAAGATGACATCCACTCGCTGCGAATAGCGACTGCCATAAGACTCCCACCGACCTTCGACCAAGCCCGCATACAGCTGAGCACAGCTTTAGATGCTCGGCTAGTGCCAGCTGGTGCGTTGTTACGAGTACCAACGAGATCCAGCACGACGGTGCTAGTGTGACAGCCACCGCAATGCATATTCACAGGCGAGGTGCTGGTGAACATACGGCGTGCAGCCTCCGTCGGCGCCATCGCTGCCTTCCATGAAGCCATGCGCCGCCCCAGACAGGACCAGTGAATTTCTGCCGCCTGCTGATATTGATAACTCGTCTCGATGGCATCCCAATATCTGTTGGATTTATCACGTGGCTCTATAAAGTTGCTACCATTGGGATGCTGGGGAGCCTGACTCCTAATAGTGGAATTTACTCCCTCCCCCTAATCGACACCCCCTAATCGATTTCATGAAACGCCGCCGATGTTCAATGCTATATGATAACCTAAAAGTCAGTTCGTACGCTCATATGGCTTCATTCAGAATTTAACCTAATCAGTGATTCAGGCGAGAGAGTGGGCGTTTGACAGAAACACTGCATATAAACAGGGGCGTCGCCACCGGGGGGCCAGAGGGGGCAGTCGCCCCCCCCCCCCTGAAATTTGAGGAGGCCCCTATCCGGAAATGCGCAGGAAAAAAAGATGAGCAAGGAGGCCGACGGCACAGAAGATCATGCTGTCAAGGAGGCCCCAAGACTGGCAACGAGGCTCCCGCGAGATCTAATCAGGTCCCTATAAGATACGTACAACAGAGATTGGGAGGAGGCCCCCAGGACGAAAGGATGCCACGGAGACGGGCAGGAAGCCACCCAGGTTAGAAAAGTAGGCTTTCGATGGGTGGCAGGATATTTTAAGTTGGAAAACGAGGCCCCCAAGATGGAAGAGGAGGCCCCTACAATAGCAAATAATGAATGATAGGAGATATTTCTCCGGACGTAAGAGGGATCCCCAAGATGGGTAAGAATGTCTCCGCATGAATGAGAGAAGGCCACTGAGACCAGCCAGATGAGGCCCATATTTTGGAAGAGGAGGACCCTAGGAGAGAAGATTTGGGACTATGACACAAAAGCACCCTGCTAAGAGGATAATGAGGCTCAAAACACAGGTGAGGAGGCCTCCAAGACGTGAGAGGAGGCCCCTAATTTGAAGGTAAAAAAAAATCACCTCGGAGAGGATAGACGCCCCAGAAATCAAGAGAGTACCGACAATTGGCACGGAAGCCCCCAGTATAGCGAAGGAGGCCTCCAGGATTGCAAAGAATGCCCCTAGGTTTGCAAAGGAGGCCCCAAGGATTGCAAAGGAGGCCCCAGGATTGCAAAGGATGCCCCCGGGATTGCAAAGGAGGCCCCCAGGATTGCAAAGGAGGCCCCCAGGATTGCAAAGGAGGCCCCAGGATTGCAAAGGAGGCCCCAATACGGGGAAGGAGGCCCAGCAAATGAGAGGAGGCCCTAAGACGGAAGAGAAAGCCAGTGGATATGAAATGAGGTTTCGGAGGCGCAAAAACAGGCCGTAAAACGGGTAAGGTTCCATCAAGATAGAAAAGGATGATCCAGAAACGTGGCAGGAGTCACCTAATTCGGAAGAGGACGACACAAGATTGGACATGAGACCCCATGATGAACGAGGAGGCCCATAAAATAGGAGAGAAAGGCCATTAGATAAGAGGGATGGTTCCCAGGCGAGAAAGAAGCTCCAAAACGGGTAAGAAGGTCCCCAGAAAATTACGAGGGAACTGGATAGGAAAGGTTGCTTGTAATTTGGAAGAGGAGGCACCTGAGAGAGAAGAGGAGTCCACCAGGAGATATGAGGCCACCTTTAAAATGGGCAAATATCGAATCAAAACGCAGAGCAGGAGGCCCCCAAGACGTGAGAGGAGGCCCCTAATTTGAAAAAGGTCTCTAGAAAAGAAAAGGAGGCCCCTGCCGGACTCGAGAGGAGTTCCTCAAGACGGAATAGGAGGTATCCAGGGTCGAATGAGGCCCCGAAGATCGGAAGGAGTCCCCAGGAAATGAGAGGAGGCCCTTAAGATTGGAGTGGTAGCAGGTATGGAAGGAGGTGAGGTTTCCAAAATTGAAGATCCCCTCAAGACGGGTAGGCTTTGCCAGGACAAAGGAGGAGGTCCACGAGGCGTGGCAGGAGGCCCCTAATTTGGCAGAGAATGCCCCTGGAACATGAGAGGAAGCCCCATGCCACGTTAAAGGGGCCCCAGGATGTAGCAGGAGGCCCTCCAGGACGGGAAAAGGGGCTATTGAATATGGAGGAGGGTAGGACACGAGAAGACAAACCGGTAAAGAGACTCCAGGAAATGGGACGAGACCCCTAAGATGCGAGAGGAGGCCTATAATTTGCAAGAAGCCCCTAAGAAATTGTAGGAGTCGTGCCGGGGTACTTGAAAATCACGACATGGTCCCAAAAAGAGCCGGCCGGGGTCCCTGAAAATCACGGGGTACCAAAAAGTCACGCTCGGGCCATGAAAATCACGCTAGGGGCACGACAGGTCGTACCGTTCCCTAACAGTCTCATTGGGACACAAATGAAGCCGGGGCGACGAAAAATAATCCGGACATGGATAATCACTCTGAGGCCCCAACAATGACGCCAAAAGACTCCAAAAGGTGTTAGACGCCCAAAAAGTGTCGAGGTCGCTAAAACTCGCGCTTGGGATCCAAGCAAATGACGTCGGGACACAACAGATTACATTGGACTCAAAAAAGTCGCGTGACAGCCCTTGAAAATCACACTGGGGGTCCAAAAGGTCGCGCCAGGCCCCAAAAGTTGCAGCTGCCCTAACAAATCAATTCTCAACCGAAATGTCACTATACGGCCTCACAAAATCGGGTCAGTCCCGCAAAAACCCGTTGGGCACCAGAGAAAACGTATCAGAGCATCGATAAAAAAAATCGCACCAGGAGACCGACGAATCGTACCGGGACCCAACAATATCACATGAGGACCTTTAAAAAGATAGAACTCGATGTCCAAAAAGTTCACACCGAGACTCGATCGAATCGACCCCAGCACCGGAAAATTAAGACCAGGTCCGGAAAAAATACACGGAGGGTTTTTACACTCCGAAAGGTGCCATCGGCTGAAAAAAAAATATCCTTCGGTGGCCGCAGTGGCATATCAAAGGGGCAAATGTCCCTTCCCTCCTAAGAGGGATAAGCTCCCAAGAATCGTGCCGGGGCCCCAACAAGTCGCGCTGGGGCCACAAAAATTCGCGTCGGTCCACCAGAATTCGCGTAGGGGGCTGACCCGATAAATACGGCGGGCGCAGAAAACTCGCTCCGAGGCCCGAAAATCTGCAACAGGAACCGCGAAGATCGCGTTGGGGTCACAGCTAAGTACAACGCGCCCCGCAAACTCGAACCGGTTCCCCAAATATCGCGTTCGGGGCCCACAATTCCCATTGGTAGTCCCAAAAATTTGGTCTGGGCATCAAACATTCACGTCGTGGCTCCCAAAAATTGGCCTCTAGGTCCCCACATAAGCACAGTATGACCCAAAAATTCGTATCGGTATCCCCCAAAAATCAAGCCGGAGCCTTCCAAAATACGGAAGGATTCCAAAAAAGAATTGTCCGGGTCGGGAAAATGGCTCTAGAACACCGAACATATCATCAGATGCCTTCACAAATCGCGTACAGCCAAGAAAACATACCGGAGCTCGAAAAAAATAGAGGTGGGATACAAAAACATGGCGTCAGGGGCTCGAAAAATCAGGCCGAGATTCGGACTTTGCAGAAAATTCAGAAGAGATCCACAGAAACCGCGTTGAGCCCAGGAAACTGGCGTTGGGTCCCCGGAACCACGCGCCTGGGCGCGATAAGTCGCGCAGGGACCCAGACAAATCGCACCGAAGCCCCAAAATTGTACTGGGTTCCACAAATGTGCGTCAGAAGCCCCAAATAAACACAGCGGGACCCGAAGAGTACAACGGGGGCCGAAAGTGCAACTGGCCCTCCAAAGCGCACAGTCTCGCAAAAAGCGACAGGGCCTTAACACCTGCGTTGCAGCCTTAAATAAACATACCGGGAGCTCTAACAAATACACCAGAAGCTCTCAAGGCACACAGGGGCCATGCGACCGCACAAGGGCCTGAAAAAGATGCTGGGGCCGCAAAAAGCAGCATGGTCCCAAGACGAACAAACAGACGGAGCACTAAATAAACACATCGGGATCTTTGAAAGCGCCCCGATACCTAAAGAAATCATCGGTGCACACAAAAGCAACAAACACTAAAACGAGCAGTGGTTTCGAAAATGCGCTGGGCTCCTAACAAAAATGAATTGAAGCCCTAAGACACATCCATAGACGAAGAAAGACGAAACGGGTCCAAAAAAGAACACTGAGGCAGGGCCTCGGTTCGGTAGCCAATCTGGGAGCAGATTTAATCAAAGATATGAGGTGCATCAAAGCTCAGTGGGTATCCGCATTTTTAACCACCATAAAATGTTGGAAGTAGGGAACTAATGATCGAATTTAATTAATCGAACTTTCGCAGCGAACGTCCATATGAAGCATTCCATTACGTCAAATATAGCACAAGTCTATCATGTGGCAGCAATTAGCAAAACGTAGGAGGCCTAGCAGAAACCGTAGCATCGCACGAAGTGTGGCGAATGCGCCGAATGCGCAAGATGGGTGTGCATGTGCACGAACGTTGGCGTCGTGGCGACCGGGCGCTATGAACTGGATTGTCTGAAATTGGGAAATTTTACATTTTAAAGTGATTTGTGTATGTGTAATTTCAGCAGTTTGAGGTGACTTATCAAGGGATACCAAAATAAAACATTTTAACAGGGTGGGAGAGTTAGGGTTGAAATCCGACGAATCAGAAACGATGGTGGTAGATTAGGCCCCTCCATAGGATTGTCTATGATGCACCATGCCAAGAACAAGCAAGCCATCAATATGAAGTCATGTTTCCCATTCTTGAACCATACCAAGGGCCTAAAAAACAATAGGAGGCCCCCTTTCGGGGAGCAGGAGGCCCCCTTCCAACATTGCCACCCCCCTGGAAAAATTTCGTGACGACGCCACTGCATATAAACTGTCTAGCCAGTTTACTTCGTCGAAATAGACCGATATGGTTTCACTGGCAGAAGAAAAACATGTCTATCAAGTTCATCGTTCAACGCTTATGTACGTTCACTGCTCTCAGGTAGCTGTATGATATTAGGCGCACATGTTCATAATCTGACTTTCATTAATAATGTGAGCTGTATTTTTAAACCTCACCTTGCGATTCCGCCCCAAGCATCAGCAATTCATTTCACCCCAATGCCCATTATTCAGCATCGAAATGCCGAAAAGGTGGACTGTCGTAGGCATCTTTAATTTCCACATCACACTTTCTGCTTCTTTGAACATACCGATGCAAATAAAAGGACAGCTGAGAGCGCATACATCGACGGCAGCCTACAATCAATGTAAATTATACCACATGTCACTTACATACGATTAAGGAACAGCGATATAGACAATTCAGAGTTATCGATTGGACCGAGAGGTGGATATCTCTATGTGTGTTATGTATGTATGTATGTATGTATGTATGTATGTATGTATGTATGTATGTATGTATGTATGTATGTGTATTATGTGTATTCTCGGTATGTGTGTTTATGCATTTGTTTCTGTCAATTTTTGTTGCTTATTGGTATGCTATCAGTCGTTGCTGGCGGATCCATTGACAATTTATAACAAGAGGTGCTTTCAGATTTTCAGCAACCACGGCATGTATTGTGCTACGACACCAGCTGTGGCCGTGAACTCCCCCTGACTACATTGCCTGCCATTGAGCTCCACTGACCGCTTATTATTGAAGCGATGCTCGTTCTATCAGACATGGAGTGATAACCGGCAACACTGGCGTCAGTTTGCAGTTCGGCGTCACACGCCGAGTGGTCGGAACGCACCCACATGTGTGCGACCATGCTGACTAACGTGTGTGCGACAGTGTTGACCCACGTGCGGCACGCATGTCCGGCGGAACTGCTTCTCTCTGCCATTGACGTCTCTGATTTCAGCCGGTGAATGCACGGCGAGCTGTAGGCATTGTGTGATCATCAAGTTACAAGAAGTCGCCACCATTCTCTACACTTTCCACTGGTCGATACTGAGAAATGGCTCAGACCAGCCGTCCAACGGTATGTGCCGTCTCTCCCCTGTCCCTGTCCCCGCATCCCTCTCCTTGTATCCCTCTCCCTGTATCTCCCTCCCTGTATCCCTCTCCCCGTTTCCCTCTCTTTGCATCCCTCTCCCTGCATCCATATCCATGTATCCCTGTCCTTATATCCCTGTCCCTGTATCCCTGTCCCTGTATCCCTGTCCTTGTATCCCTGTCCCTGTATCCCTGTCCCTGTATTCCTGTCCCCGTATCCCTGTCCCTGTATCCCTGTCCCTGTATCCCTGTCCCTGTATCCCTGTCCCTGTATCCCTGTCCCTGTATCCCTGTCCCTGTATCCCTGTCCCTGTATCCATGTCGTTGTATCCCTGTCCCTGTATCCCTGTCCCTGTATCCCTGTCCCTGTATCCCTGCCCCTGTATCCCTGTCCCTGTATCCCTGTCCTTGTATCCCTGTCCCTGTATCCCTGTCCCTGTATCCCTGCCCCTGTATCCCTGTCCCTGTATCCCTGTCCCTGTATCCCTGTCCCTGTATCCCTGTCCCTGTATCCCTGTCCCTGTATCCCTGTCCCTGTATCCCTGTCCCTGTATCCCTGTCCCTGTATCCCTGTCCCTGTATCCCTGTCCCTGCATCCCTGTCCCTGTATCCCTTTCCCTGTATCCCTGTCCCTGTATCCATGTATCCCTGTCACTGTATCCCTGTCACTGTATTCCTGTCCCTGTATCCCTGTCCATGTATCCCTGTCCATGTATCCCTGTCCATGTATCCCTGTCCATGTATCCCTGTCCATGTATCCCTGTCCCTGTATCCCTGTCCCTGTATCCCTGTCCCTGTATCCCTGTATCCCTGTCCCTGTATCCCTGTCTCTGTATCCCTGTCCCTGTATCTCTGTCCCTGTATCCCTGTCCCTGTATCCCCAGGACTTCGGAGGGTCCATTTATGCAGCCTGAATTTTAGCGGGTTCTAATTTTAGCGGGTTCTTTTTGGGGAGATATTATAATCCGATTGAAGCTTGTTGAAATCTGCATCATTTATAACTTCAAGTTTGATATGCGTATCCCGTCCTTTTTGTCACGACTGCGCTGCTTTGCCTGTTTAAAAAAAAAAATCAGAAACCACGTGTTTTCGACAATCTGTATCTGGGGTATTCATCGGAAATTAGTATTTGATCAACATTGCGTAAGTTTTCCATGCAAGCGTCCTCATCCGACGACACTTCGACAAATTAGTCCTAGCATCGCATTAATGTTTTATTTGAGAATGGTTCCATAGATATTCATTACGTCATAATCAGGCTATTACACCAATCGGCAGGCGCTTCGGGAAGCATTCTCGTGCGCTGTTTAGACCGTCAGTGTTTATGAGTTGTGCTGGTAACAAAGCTAAAGCTTAAGCTAGGTTCTTGCCCGCGACTCAGGAACTTTTGTCAAAAGGATCTCCGCATGCTGATACTACGGGATGCAGTGAAAAATCGGGTGTATGATTTTTAGGGAGGTCATGTAGGTCAGCTGTGCGGTTAAGCCACGAGATCGACGATTTTACATATTTTGGTAGTTTCTGGGAGAGGGTGGACTTAATGAGGGTACTGATACCCAGAGCCTTGGTGAGGTTTTGGTGTTGCGGTACATGCGGGTATTCCATGATTAGCTTGGTAGCCGCTTCCACGTAATCTATTTTGTTCATTATGACAAATCCTTTGCATTCATCTGATGGCTTTGTGACGATGCTGGTGCCGTCTGTATGTTCCCTTATTGCTTTGGTCATTGAGAATATTACTTGTAGGTGTGTGATATAGTTCAAAAGTTTTTTTCGATTTATTTTAGATTTGATGTCTCTGGTTCTTGTTTCTAACTCTATGGGATCCTTTAGTGGCTGGACATAGGTGTAGGTTTCTGAAAATAATTGGGAGGCTGGGAGAGCACAATACATTAAGGCAATAGGCGGGCCGACATGAATTGAGGGGCATACCACATAGGGTTCATGGTAAAGGTTGAAATTATTAGGAGAGCAAACCCATGGGGGGGGGGGGAGGGTGCCCTCCCAAAAGCATACAAAGCTGGAATGTAGGTTGCCCCTGTGGCTGGGATGTAGGTATAAGTCGCCCACAGCTGGACTGCCCAGTTCTGTCAGTTTTGGCTTTCGTGAACACGTAATACTCTGGGCAAATGCCCAAAGTATTACGTGTGGTGTCACCGGATAGTTGAGTCATCTGAGCATCGTTGCGCATCCCTAACATGCCTCAGTCTTGCGCTAAGAGCTTCGTTCAATCCCCACTTCAATCTTTTCCATGTATGCTCCTCCTACGTTTTGTACAATGGCGAAAGTTGGGCCGTAATGAAGAACGCATAACACCTGCGCATTTGGAGGCGTCCCTGACAAGCTTTGTGTGTGTTTCCAACAACAGTGCCTGAAACTCGTGTTTGCAATGGCAGCGCATGCGACTCGGATTTGTAACGACAGTGCCTGGGACTCGTGCTTGGAATGGTAGTGCCTGGATTCAGGCATACACGCAAGCACTCGGCAGAGAAGACGTGGGGACGAGGTTTTTGATGAGCGGGTGTCGCTAATGCAAACGGACAATTTTAAGTTAGAGCACGATTTAGATGCATGACTTGCTTTCTGAACTGGTGATTATTATATGTCGTTATTCTAGAAAATGATCTATGCTCAAAAAGAATGAGTCTTTAACCCTATTCGCCGTGGGCTACGGTAGCGTGCGTGGGGGCAAGGCAGATTTCACCCCCTCCAAAGATCTCGAGAACTGCTGATTCGATATGGATGCCAAAAAGCAGCGTTTGTTTCATTCCAGCAAGCTCTAAATTGTTAGAGTAAATTTACAAGTTTCCAAAATAAAAATCAGGGAACAAAAACTTGAAAACATGGGGAAAATTTTATCCGTCACTATGCGCAAGTTTGCAACGCGATATTTACGATACATGCATGGCTCGATTTGCAATGAAAAGCTTTTTCAGATATTTATGGATTGCAGCCAAAATAAACAATCATAGTCGGTTCCAGATAGGGCAACCCTGAAGGATTTTCGCTACAGAAGCTCAGATCATTTTCCTCACCTTTTGGTGGTATAGGTAACAAAAACACCAAGCACGTGGCAATGTCAACCCCAATACTACGTTCATACATGGATCCAAGTACACAATATGAGACACAATTTTTTTTTGGTGGGGGATGGTCCATGTTGACCGTGCTGTCCGCAAGAGCTTATTTTAGGACACACGTCCTAAAGACAAATAAGGGAGCTTGGTGTGCACAACGGGTAATAAATGGGCTACCACCCATCTATCAATTCCTAGAACTGTACGCCACCGCGTCATCTCCGACCGCACGCTACCACGTCATCTCCGACCGCTCGCCATCACTTCATCTCCGACCGCGCCGCCGTCCTCCGACAGGCGACAAGGCGATGGGAGAGAAGAAAGCCGACCGGAGGATGAGCACGTGCGGCCGCTCGACCGCCGCGTCGGTGGGAGAGGTGGAGGCCAGCTCGCTGTCGACGGCCGACGCTGGCGGCCGCTGCGGCCCCGCCTCGCCGGCTACATCGTCCGACACGGTGGAGCTGGACGAGCGGTCCGGCGAGCTGGTGCAGGTCACGCTTGGCCACTCGAGCGGCGTGTTGTACGGGCCGCCGCCGCACGGGCCGCCGCCGCCCACCTTCTCCACCTTCGCGGCGGCTCGGTCGCGGCCCACCAGTCTGGAGCGAGCCTCCAGGAGCCGCCAGCATAGCCTGGAGCGCCGCTCGCAGTGTTCGCGTTCGCAGAGCCGCCAGTCGCACCACAGCACCACGTCACAGCTGTACGGCGGCGCGTTCGCTCCGCACTACGACGCGGCGGCCGCGGCGGCCGTCGGCTACGACCCGTACGACGATCCGGCGGTCGAGGTGGAGATCGAAGCACCAGGTGGGTGTAGAGTCGGAGATCCAGGCACCAGGTGGGTGTAGGTTCGGGGATCGAGGCGCCGGGTAGGTGTAGGGTCGGAGATCGAGGTGGCAGGCAGGTGAGGAGGTGAATATCAAGGTATCAAGGCAGATGGGCATAGATGTCGATATTGAGCCAAACGGGTGTGCGCTTGAGGATCGAAGGATTAGGCAGGTGTGCAGAGGTAGGTCAGGTTTTCATCGGGTGTAGAGCAGGAAATAGCATGCAAAGTGAGGTGCCAATGCATGCGAAGAGGCGTCAGTGAACCAATTGACCAAATCTGCTTTTGAAACATGACGGATGTAGATCGAATTGTCATGCTTTTAGGATATTTGTGGACTCAGTCACTGTTCCCCATGTCAGAATTTTTCCATGACAGCCAATGTTGTTAACCTTCAAACTACATTTAATCATGCTTGCGCGTTTTGTTGTAGTTTTACTCAAGAGCTGTATAGTTCAAGTGCACTTAATTAATATTTCGTAGGATGTTGTTAACTGCCTCTACCCAGCTAATACCCAATAACCAGAAAGCTTAGCATAGCCTAGACGATCATTCATACATGTAATTATATGATTACGAGCAAGATCGCACGACGAACATCCATTCCTTCTCTGACAGAAAAAGATGAAGTTAAGCGGCCGACCTGGCTAAGCGTGGCCAGCCAAAACACAGCGCTGATCACTGGCCTATAATGACCTAGAAGATGGCCTAGAATAGCCTAAAATGGCCTAACATGGCCCAGACGTTCGCAATAGCGTACTCAAGAATCATGCAATAGTCTCAGGAATTTGGGTTGATATTCTATTAATTGCACAGGAAATTACGAAGTTCTGGCATGCATGTGTGCTCCATTGCACTATTGCATGTAGGCTGCAGAGCCACGTCGTTGCATTTCACGTCATGACGAAATGCGGTGCTTGTTTGATTTCCCTTTCCTTCACGCTTCAGGTACTTATAGACGTGGTCAAACCTTGTCAGTTGATTTCAGAAAACGTTAGCTTCAGCCGTATGATTGAAATGACGCGAGGAGCTCAAGACATTGTTGAAATAGGTTGTGTGCTAATCGCTTTATGCAGTTTTTTAGCCACAGTTTATTCAGGTTGCGCTGAGGGAACCAACTTTCAAGGCAATGTTGGTCAATTATATGTGTTGCAGTTGCATATAAGGGTCATATAACTCAAGTACAATCGAAATTAACTAATTGTTGTTTTATATGCTGTTTTAGTAAAATAAAACATGATTTGAACTTTGCCAATAGAAGGTCACCACGGACACTACCGAAACAGAAGTGCAACTTGGTATGTACAAGAATAGCACATCATTTCTCACCGAATTGTGCTCAATTACGTGCAAGATGAAGAGAGGTTCTGTGCCCTGGCATAAAATGATGGCGGGTTCTGTCGCCCAGATACAAGATGAAAAGGTAGTTATGCACCCCAGGCGCTAGATGACGATGGGTTCTAATTGGCAGATGCGCGCACGTGTCAGCAAAATGTCGCGTGTGAGTGGGACAGGGAAGCTCGCTGGCTGCGACCCACGACATCCGCGCAGCTCCAATGTTCTGGTGGATTAACGCTGCGTCGGCGCCTGGGGTGGGCAGCATCCTGTCAATCAGGCTAAATGTGTACTTTGTTCCATGCGTTCCACGTTGTAATGACCGTGAAATGGCACAGCAGATCCTTCATTTTCTACCCTGGGTCTACAGATACACGGATGTGTACAGCTATGCAGACAGTCATTGTTTAAGGCGTTTCCAGGACCCGAATCACCAAAATCACAAAGGTAGACCCGAAATTGTTCATCACACCCCTCAAATTTTGAATAAAATGGGTATACTGGGTTATCTACGACCCAGATAACGATTATGACATTTGGGATTGATAGGTCAAAGAGGTCATAAGACGCAGGTTAGGAACATTTTGATATCAGGGAGAAAGTTCATATAAAAACTAGTTTTGTTTTTAGTAGTAACCTTATCAAACCTATATATGATATGAAAGTGGAAGATCTGCCGAATGAAATAAAATAAGTGTGGTCTTGTGAAGCCAACATTTGGCATTGTGACCTCCTGATGTTCATTGATCTCGTGACCATTTAAATAATGCCGTTTTGATATTTTCTTTTTAGCTAATGGATGCACAATCCATTGTCTATCTGATGATGTATTGTTTTTCTTGTAAAACCGAAACTGTAACATTGGTCAAATGTCAGGCCCTAGCATGAGCTCCAAGTAATTGTATTTTACGTTAATATGATCATAGACATAGATGCCATTTAAAGGTTACTCGCCTATAGATCACAATAGTGATATTGTCAAGTACGCCGGAGGTAAGAAAGGTCTCATGAGGGTCAGGAACCTGACCAAGATATAGTGGGCTTGTGCGTATTGTTTAATTGTCGATATGGGCCTAATTTTTAAGCCCTTTGCTGATGGATCGCGATTATATCCGACGTCGTTGCATGCGAGGTCACGGTGGTGACATATCAGTCCGCGATTTGCATTTAAGCTAAAGCTTGAGGTGTGCATTATAGAATGCATTCGACGTGGGAGCATTTGAAGGCGCTCTGTTCGGAGGAAACAACAAGTACATACATGTATAATGGAAGGACACATCGGTTCTTTTTTTTCTCTTTTTTTCTTTTTTTACAATATCACGATTACGGATTTTGTCACGGTCTGATCATCTCGTGTTGCTGAGGTTCGTTGCCACATTGTCACGAGTTGTCGTACCTCGGTCGTCACCATTGCATGTGGCTTAATTAGAAGTGTTTGTGGAAGCCGCCGTGACCACGCACGTCCCTGAACAGAAAATGAACAGGGAAGTGGCTTAATTTTACGAGTTCGACGATATTAGTAGGTTGTGCCATAGCAATGGAAATGCTAAAACCGTTTCATATGCAGAATGCACAACATCTGCCATACAGTAGCGCCTACTTTTGGGCAATCTTCGCGAATGGTACACTTCTTTTTAGGAAGGAAATTACATAATTTCATCATCAGGTTTTCAACCTTTGCGAGAACCTTTCCTAGAAGGCTCACTATTGCTTGCTGATCGACAGCGGGGTACTCATAACGTTTGTGTGTGATCTGTTGATCGACAGCGGGGCACTTATAACGTTTGTGTGTGATCTGTTGATCGACAGCGGGGTACTCATAACGTTTGTGTGTGATCTGTTGATCGACAGCGGGGTACTCATAACGTTTGTGTGTGATCTGTTGATCGACAGCGGGGTACTCATAACATTTGTGTGTGATCTGTTGATCGACAGCGGGGTACTCATGACGTTTGTGTGTGATCTGTTGATCGTCGCATGTTGATTGATGTGCTTCCGGCCGAGGTTGCCTGTTTATTCGCTGAAGCGAAGAAACATCATTAAGTGATAGTGATATTAAGTGATATTAAGTGATATTAAGTGATAATAATTAATGATGCAGCATAGCAGCTGACGCGTCACCACTTTATCGCCCGGGCGCAATCGCAGTGCTCTAAGCAGCTGAGTGACTACCTCTGACAGTGAGGCAGTCGTGGTCGGTGGTGTGTCGGTCGGTGTGGTCGGTGCTTGCTTCGAAATGTGTCATTCTTCACCGATAATGAATGACCGGCTCAAAGTCTTCATTCAAACCGCGCACGGCAAAAATGCATGCGATGGCATTGGTGGGTTGGCCAAGCATACGGCATATAGCGTCAGCCCCCAACGATCATTAGATGGTACATCGTAACCATTCAGCATACCTAGGAACCGGTGAGTCGTGCCTAAACACTAAGATTAAGTTTTTCTTTGTCTTAACGTCCGAGATGCGTAGTGTGGCCGATAAGCCTGCAGCTCGGTTATATGAATCGCTTCTCATGAAGAGCATAGGGAAACTTCAACGATTTGTGCCATTAGATGAAAAGAGACCATGATAGTAGATAAAATGGTATATCTACAGATGGTGACCACTGTGTACGCCGTGCCACTGTGTCGTAGCTGACATGCATGACCCTGTATTGAATAGTGCTGTGTTGAACTTTGGAGGAACATGTACATGATGTACATATGCACCTGCTACGCTCATCATCCGCGCTTAGCTAAATATGCTTGCAACTGAAGTGCATTGTGTGATATCAAATAATTCCCTAAGAAATGGAAGGATTCCACTTATATGCTTTCTTAGAAGGCGAACGGGGCTTTTATTGGACGCTCATCTTAATTTTCAGGTTAGGTCAGCGTGGATAGCTATGTGACTCTGCCACGTCACATGACGTGCTTGGCACTGTCGTGCTGTGTGACGTCTGCCACGTTAGGTCAGCGTGGATAGTTATGTGACGTCTGCCACGTCACATGACGTGCTTGGCACTGTCGTGCTCTCTGAATATACTATTCTCATTGACGCCCATGCCTTCAATGAGATACACTTGCAACCTTCATTTTGAAGTTAGGCCACTGATCCATGTGTGACCTCTGTGGCCTCTGATACATTTACATGTGTGACTATCTTGGTCTATGAGAAGAGTGCATTAAAATAAGACCCATATCAGTCACATTCAGCAATGCACGCAAAACACTATTTCGAGGTCCGATCACTGACCCAGATGTGATCTCTCTGACCTCTGACATGCTTCATCATCGTGTTCTATGAAGCAGCACCAATATGGGCTGTGCGCATAGTCACGCACAATAACACTGTCTGGAGGTCTGGTCATGCAGTCAGCTCTACAAGAAAATATTGACGCCACAGTTAGACAATTGATGGGACAATGTTTGGTGAAAAAGATAAAGAAATCGAAACGGGGCTTTCCAAAAGGTTACGAGGTCAATAAAAAGGTCACGAGTTAACATAGCTTAAAGCTGACTTCACCAAATAATAACTAGTTGTGTGGTATTGGATAGGTCTTCCTCTTTCACATGATGTAGAAGATTGGTAGGCTAATTGCGACCATTAAACAAAAATTATATATGCACTAACTCCATGATCTTACAATTTCGGTCACATGTAACTCGTTACCATTGGAACCTAGAAAACGAAAAGTCACATATTCGTAATCTGGGTCATCGATAACCACATGTACCCATTTCAGTCAAAATCGGAATGGATGTGGTGAACATGCCTTGGTGATTTCTCCTGGAATCGCCCTTAATTAAAAAATATCGGTTTAAACTTCGTTATCAGAAGGCTATCACGGAGTTCAAAGGCCACTAACAGAAGGGAAGCAAACAAATTGAAACGATTGTGGTGAGAGACATGCGTTAACAATTCGCTACCTGAGAAATGTCCCTTACCATACCACATGCAAGGCTGAACATAGCATTGCCGGCAATGCACCTGCTACGCCAGCGTCTGTGACAGCAGCGCCAACTTCTCCACAGCGCGCATCATTTGATTTTCCTGGCAACACCAGTTTCCTCACACAAGATGTACACAAGATGGACAACTTGGCACAACAAATGCCCCGCATCGAACAAAATTTGTCGTAGCCGACAACACCGGTTTTTGCACAACACTACTTGTATTATTCGGCGTACTTAGCAGCCCCGAATTGCCGTTGGCGAAAGTGCCGTTGGCGGCTACTGGTGACGCACGGTGTGCTCTTTTGTTGCTTATAAAGCTATTTCCAGCGTCAGAGTGTGGCTTTATATCTTAATTAGCTCACACAACGTGTTAGCGTTATTCTTTCCAGTAACAGTCATTAGTTGCCAGCAAGCATCAGTGGGCCTGTGCTAGTCAGTGCAGCATTCGTCACTGCAGGGGAACCTGTAGGCGGTTAACCGGCTGGGTGTTGATTCTTAGCTTGTTAGTAAAGCTTTTTGTTAAATAAAGCTCTTTTTTGCGAGTCCGGTCTACACATGAGTTAAATAATGCTATGATTTTGCAAACATTTTTAGTGGCTTAGCCATGAACTCCCCTACATGTTTCACCAGATTCTTAATTGTTACCACACCAGATCACTGGGTGACAGTCTTGATCTCTTTCTGATCATGTTCGGATACATCAGCCGATGGTGGCCATGCTCTGACTTGTCCTTTTCGAACGTGTTTGATAGAACGTGACTCTTTTTACCAGCGGTTCTACCGATCATCGTCAGTTAACATATAAATTGATAAAGTTCAGAGTAACTAGAATTTCGAAACAACAGTTCAGAATCAGCCGGGTTGTACTCAGCCCGTAGATGGTAAGCATGCACAGATGCCATCCTGGCACTGCTACGTACTATGCAGTCTGAAAATTTGCAAGCATATCAGTGCCCCATAAAGCGTTCACGTACAAAACGGTATCCAAGCCCGCTTCGGATGTTTATCTTTTCGACGTCATATCGGTCACCAACAGAAAGTGGCATGGAGGCAACCTTCTACGTAAGGTGGAAAAGAATGCACTAAAAAGTATTCGACATTTACGAGCGATGCCCTCCTATAATTACGCGATGCCCATGCCCAAGCTATTCCGGAGAAAGCTGAGGGTAAGGCCCAACCATTCCGGAGAAAGCAGAGGGTAAGTCCCAACTATTCCGGAGAAAGCAGAAGGTAAGGCCCAACCGCTCCTGGTGGGGCGACGGCTAACATCGATTTCGAATTTCGGTATCCAGTATAATTGCGGGCTTATTTGAAAGGTTTCAGCTGATGGAAAGCGCAAAACATAGCTATGTGTTTATTTATTGCCTGCACAATTGGCGACTACTACCTACGTGAGCCCTCACTTTACCTGAGGTAGGCGAGAGGCACAGACTCCACCATCTCCACTGAGACGTATCAACAATACCCGGTGTTGTTAATGCTCGGTATACTCAGAGGCTCTGAGACCACGGACTGGCCCGGCTCGTCAGATCGGATGTTTTACCATTATCACGAAGACCCTTGCATTTCTTTCTGTTTACACTAATTGTATCAGTCGGTTGAATACACACCACGGTTCTCTTTTTCAGAACAAGGCAGGGTGCGACTAAAACCAATGAATGACTTGGTTTCGCTCCAGGAAAACTGCGGTCAAAAACGGTGCGCTGGATTGTCCTGATCGAGAAACAGGAGAAACCCAGGACGTGTTCAATAGAGTGGTAAAAAAAACGTGGGCTCCCTTTCCCGGGGCGACCCTGTCGCGTGGGCCGATACGTTCCGTATGTATTACAGCCTACCTGAGTGAAGCAGCCGAGGAATATTGATCTCCATGTCCGCTGCTTTTACACCGGAATGTCGTGCGGCGCTTCCTGTACTGGTCCCTGACGCCACCCAGCAGGTATTTCCTGTACTGGTCCCTGACGCCACCTAGCAGGTGCTTCCTGTACTGGTCCCTGAAGCCACCCAACAGGTGCTTCCTGTACTGGTCCCTGACGCCACCCAGCAGGTGCTTCCTGTACTGGTCCCTGACGCCACCCAGCAGGTACTTACTGTACTGGTCCCTGAAGCCACCCAGCAGGCGCTCCCTGACACCACTCGAGAGGATGTGATAAGAAAAAAAACGGAGACCAGTGCTTTCATCTCTGGTTCAAGCACTATTAAAGCCTGCACCAAGCCGGACACAACGGCCGAAGCCCGCCCATAATAGTATCAGACGGCACAAGCGCTTTGAGCCAGCCTCGCTTGTCGCCGACGCTCCGGCGTTGTCGTGATGTGCGCTCTTCAGTCAATGAAGTGTCACCTGCAGTGTCGCCTGCAGCGATGGCGATGGCACCACTAGCGTGCGCACATTATTTATTGCGGAAATTGCCTACGAGCCGACGTGACCGGATGACCACCAGGCCGACATTGCATTACATTTTGATGTCAGCTTGTTCCATGTCCGTCTCTCAACAGCCATCCAGAAGCCATAGGGCTAGGGATTTACAGCATGGATGTTGCCGCGGTGAAGCACGAGTGTATTCCACAAATGTAAGTGTGTGCCCTCACTGAGACGCGTGCCAAATTTCTTGAGCGGTGTTGTCTATACCTGGTAACGTTTTTTGTTTGTTTGTTAATTACCTACCCATTGATAGACAGGATTCTTCCGTATCCGTGTCATCTCCTAACATTAACATCCTTCGTGTTTAGACAGCTGGACACAAATTCAATTTGGTCATACTACTCCCTGCTTTATTTCGTTTTTCTTTTTGTTGTGTGTGGGAGGGAGACGGGAGAAGTGGGTGGTAGTCCTCCCCCGAAAAAAACCTCACCACCAAGTAATATTTAAAGTATTTCCTCTGAGAGCCAAACTGACGGGCTGTGGGAAGCGATTAATATGCAAAAAAGCAAAGAAGAAGGCAAATTTTCAACAGATGGAGTGCGTCAGTCAAGGCCGCCGCAGTTCTACCCGAACATGGCGGGCTCGGAGGATTCACCCTTTCCAGCTTAGTGAATCAGCTCCAGTCCGATGCAAGCCAGAATCTTAGCTGGCCCCTTCATCCCACTGAAGTGACAACCACAATCAATCCTATCCAGTGCGTTGAAAACATAAAACGCTTGTTCTGTATCTTCATAGATATTCTACACCACATTTTCTGCTTTCTTAACGCCCTTCCATACCCTCTGCCTGAGACTACTGTCACTGTACTGTTACGCACCCTGTCACAGACTCACTCTTTGCCCAACACCACATACACCATAAACACATAAACACCACACGTCACAGCACCACAACATGAACTCCAACACACCTACACCCACCGGCGAATACTTCATCTGCCGCCGGGGAGACTGGGAGCCCATGGGCTCCCTCGACCCCTGGCTGGTGGATGAAGCGTTCGCCAACCACACAGGAGCGCTCCTACACGCAAAAACACTCAGATCCGGGGCGCTCCTGATACAAGCTAACAACCATATAGACGCCACATTCTTCCCACTATTCACCACATACAGGACACTCCCATAAGCATAACACCAGCCACACACTTAAACACTTCACAGGGAACCATAATGGCACGGGAGCTGGACTGTATGCCGGCGGAGACACTGGCCCTCATATCTGGGGACCAGGGAGTCTCCGCCGTGTACAGGCCGCCCAAAATACAGGGATACACCACATCACACTTGTTGATACTTACCTTCACAACACGAACACCCCCAAAACACCTAAAAGCCGGATGCCTACGCTACACAGTCACGCCACGTGCACCCCTCCCGCGACGCTGTAAGAAATGCCAGCGCTACGGCCACTCACCGGGGGGTGTGGGGGGGGGGGATGCCATGACACCACCTACACGTGCGAAAGATGCGAACAACCACATAACACAGATTAATGCAACAGCGGCGAGCTCAGCTACGCCGCCTGCGGGGGGAACACGTGGCGTCGGACAGGGACTGCCCTCGGTGGAAGGCGGAGCTGCGAAGTGCTCCGCCGAGTCCACCTGGATGGCATGGACCTGTCCGAGGCCAGAGAGTTGATCCTAGGCCCGCGGGCGGCGTGGCCGACTCGCCACACAGAGCCGGGTACATACAGACAACCACCACCGCCACTCTCATACGCAGAATACCCGGCTCTGCCAACACCCACCTAACACAAACACAACACAAACCCCTACACACAAACAGAACAAACAAAACAAACAGAACAAACAAAACAAACAGAACAAACAAAACAAACAGAACAAACAAAACAAACAGAACAAACAAAACAAACAAAACAAACAGAACAAACAAAACAAACAGAACAAACAAAACAAACAGAACAACCAGAACAAACACAACGGCAGCACACACCAACACCGACCAACACCAACACACGCAAAACACGACCACCAACACCAGGACACCCTACAATCCACAGGCAAGCACAACCACCACCACCACTGCCAGCCCGCCAACCGGCACCCACCCCACCCTACCACCCACCACCGCCACCACCCTACCAACCAGCATCCTCAGCATCCCCACAAACCTCACCTACATCAGACGCATCACCTGCACCACACTCACACACTGACCAGGACTCAGAATCGGAGGAGCAAACGGACATAAACCATACCACAACCGACTCAGACATTACAACCCCCCTCCCCCAACCCGACACCACGCCCTTCCCAATCACAAAGGCCATCGAAAAGCACCACCATAAAACAATCACCTAAGAAACCACTCACGCGCGCCAACACACACAAACAATGAACACCATACTGCAATGGAACACACACGGGCTCATTAGACACTGGCCAGAATTCAAACACTACGCATTACAAACAAATCACACAGCACTATGCCTTCAAGAAACCCACTTCAAGCCCAACGATCCCTATCAATTTAACATCCCTCACTACACACTATACAGACAAGAAACACACACAACACACACAGATCAGGCGGTGTCTGCACATACATTAGGAACACAACACCTCACCGCCTGATACACTTCAACACCACAGCAAATATACTACTCACCGAAATACACTTCCACAACACAGCTTACACACTCGTCAACATATACGATCCTCCCTCACGAAACACAGAAACCCTCCCGGATTTACATAAAGCACTTCACCAAATTAACACTCCAGTCATAATAACCGGAGACTTCAATTCACACCACCCACTATGGGACACTAACACAACACAACCTCACCACAGAGCACTCACACTCATCACACTAGCCACCCAACACAACCTCACGGTACTCAACACCGGATCACCAACCTACCTTGTCCCAATAAACTCCCTTCTCCCTACGACTCCAGATTTAACCCTTGCATCCTCGCGACTAGCTCTCACCCTATCCTGGATATCCGATTCCGACCCTCACTTCAGCGACCACGCACCTATAACAATTACCTTTAACCAATTCCCGACCACCGGCCCACCCAATCCCCCGACGGGCCGGTGGAACTTCAAAAAAGCATCCTAGACATCCTTCTCAGAATCCCTAGCCGCAAAAACAGTTCATAACCCACACCTATCACCAGAACAATTCGCAGACATCCTTCTCACTACAGCAGATCAACACATACCACAAACAAAACCACGTCATCAACACAAACCTCGCGCGGCTCCCTGATGGAACGACGAGTGCCACCGGGCGATCCGCGCGAGGAACCACGCACGACACAGATACGAAAGACACCGCACACCGGAAACACTCACAGTATACAAGCCAAAAGACTTCCTGCCAAATATACTTCCTGAAATACATTTTGCAATCAATTTAATAGATTCACCCCTCTCGGCGAAATTTGGACACTCTTGAACACATTTCAGCACCGACGAAGACGCCCAATCAAAGCCATCACACTCAGACACAACAACAACACCATCACAGACCCACAAACAATAGCAAACATCTTCGCACACAACTACCACCTTAGGTCATCCACACTCCCACGACCCCCCCCCCCCTCCTCCAATCAGACACACACGCCCACATCTTTACAACAATAGGTTTACACTCACATAATTACAACTAGCAATCGCACAGACAGGAAACACAAGCGTAGGCCCAGACAATATACACTGCTCATTCTTAAAAACCTCCCAACACAAGCATTACACGCACTACTCGACACCTACAACACCGCATGGACAACACATACATACCCACAATCTTGGTTACACGCTCTGCTCATACTTATCCCTAAACCAAACACGGACTCAACTCTATGCGACCCCTACCGCCCTATCGCGCTAACCAGCTGTTTTCACAAACTCTTCGAACGTCTTGTCAAAAAACGCCTTCTCTACATCATTCAAACACAAAAACTAATCTCCAGTATTCAATCAGGCTTTCTTCCTGACCGATCATGCCTCGACAATCTCACATACCTCATCATACACATCCAGGAAGCGGCGGCAAGGAAACGCTCCACTGTCGCCGTCTTCCTGGACTGAAAACAAGCATATGACACCATCAACATAACAGCACTACTACACCACTTATACAACATAGACATACAGGGAAGACACTACCTACCTCTACCTCTACCTACTAAAACGATCATTTCAAGTCAAAATTGGGCCCCACACTTCAGACACTAAATTCCCCACAATCGGCTTAATGCAAGGTTCAGTTCTAAGTCCCCTTCTCTTTATTCTAGGTTTAAATTCAATCAGCACCGACAACTTCTCGACCAAAATTGCACTTTACGCAGACGACATCGTATTCTGGACATCACACGAAACACCAACTCACGCACTAGCAATACTACAAAACGCACTAACAGAACTCCGCAACAAACTCGCCCTACTAAGTTTACACATCGCACCACACAAATCCAAATGCATAGTTACAATCGACATACAAACCTACAACCACTGAAAATAGACCACACACCCATACCATTTGTTCACACAGCAAAATTCCCAGGCATCACATTAGACCCACGACTCACCTTTCGACCCGACATTCTAAACATTAAAAAACGCGCATCAAAAAGAATAAACATACTACGAGCACTTTCCGGCACACACTGGGGATCCGATCGAAATTCACTACTGACCTTATACAAAACAATCATTCGCCCAATCATGGAGTACGGATCTCCACTCTTCGAAAACGCAGCTAAATCAAACCTCCAAATTCTAGACACACTTCAACACCAATGCCTAGAAATAGCTACCGGAGCCTACACCACCTCACCCTATCTCGCTCTTCACATATGCAACCACATACCAGAACTAAAACACAGGCGCACAGAAGCACTACTCAGATACCACTACAAAACACAATTCATTAGACAGAACCCATGCACCCAAGCACTAAAAATTCGCACCAGACGCATACACCAACTCGTGAAAAAAAACACCACTTAAAACTACAATAGGCTGCCGCATACACCAATACGCAAATAGTTTGCACATCACACTCCCTACATCAAAGTCACTCCCACCACCCACTGCATGGTGGAAACACCAAACACCGACGACACACTTCCTCATCGACATACCGGAATACGCATACACAGACAAATAAATACAACAACTCTTTCTACAATTCACAGCACAATACGCAAATCATAATATCATCTACACCGACGGCTCCAAATCACACACACAGCAGACGGGCACAGCGGCGGTGCTGTACCCCAATGCAGCAGCGAGTCATCCTGCGTGCCCGTCTGCACGACACAGCATCCACATATACAGCAGAATTATATGCAATCTTTTCGGCCCATTCCATCATCTACAACACAAAAAAGGAACACAACATCATAGCCACTGGCGCAAAATCAGCACTACCAAGCATAACACCCTACACCAAATTCAAACACCCCTCATCCCCAAAATTCTGCACATGCATAAAAACTAAACACTCAACAACGACCACTCCTCCTCTGAATCCCCAGCCACACAAACATACATGGTAACGAACACGCAGACACAAAAGCAAACATAGCCACAACACTACAACAAACCACGCAATGCCCCTATTGACAATCTGACTACTACCCCACAATACGCCAGGCTATCAACAAACACATACAACAAACATGGGACACAACAATAACACAACTTTACGAAATATACCCCAAACACGAATACTGGCACACCATCAACGAACACATTAGATTCAAAGAACGTACACTAACACGACTACGCATCGGACACATATCACTTACACAACATGCCACGGAACACTTACAATCAAACACATACTCATCTACTGCACCAAATACTACAACCAAAGACAACATATCACAAACTACTGCACCACACACAACATCCCACTAAACGTCACTACTCTTCTCAACGACGACCATCGAGCATTACACGAACATATCTTCCACTTTCTCGCTATAACACGCTTACTCAAACAACTGTGAAAAAATGAAAAAAGGATCGGGTAAAAGACCCGACCCCAACCCCCGCACTACACACCATACCCCAACTTGGCACCGTCCGGACTGGCAACTCTTCTCTGCTACATCATTTTCGGCCTTCGACCAGCTCTACCACTCCATCTCTACAACTCCATGCAACTCTGCTCAACTCGGCTCTACTCAGCTCACTTCAAGTTTCAAGACGTCTTCAAATCTACCTCGGCACCGCTCAACAAATCAGCTCACTCCTCCTCTCTCCGACTAAGCCTCCTACCATATTCTTCACACCCTCATACCTCCTCATGCCAACACACGGAAACAGCCGACATCACCACACGGTGGCAGGCTGGCCAAATCCCCCCCCCCCCACACACTACACTTTCTGTGAATTGGAGGGGAATGGGGGGGGGGGGGTCATGTTAGGATAGTGAAGTGGCGGAGTCCTAACAATTTGACTATTCCTAGTTAATACGAGGTTAATGTCTTGGTTGTGGGCAGCTTAAAGGAGAGACGAGACAAAATATAATTTATCGTCCACTTTGCCGAACAAAAATGTATGCACACACTCTGCCACTTCGATAGCTGTCACACTTACTTGCGCCGCTTCAGTAGCGATCCACTACAACCCACATGAACACGTCTCTAACGGGACCTCCGTCTCTGGCAGGGCGTTTGTATTTGGCAGGACTTTTGTCTCTGGCGGGA